>ML801488.1:108846-140006 GCA_009831015.1 Picea engelmannii | reverse complement strand
TCATCTTGTACTTGAACATTTAAGTGGGGTAAAAGGAGGTTGCCCCCTCGAAGAGGCTTATTATCTGAAATTATCTATTTTTCAAGGCATTGAGTACTTTTTCTGAGGATTTTCTATGCTATATTGATATTTGGTTCTTAACAAATTTCACCTCAGCACACCTCGTTTCTCCCTAATGCCGAATTCCCAAACAGGATGATATTATGACATGCGTCTCTTGCTTGGATCGACGGACAGGAAATTGCACAAAGTTCGCTCTGGCTTCTCTGCACACGACCGAGAGTTGTGACCTCAGCTTAACCTTTAGGCGCTTATATCACTTTGAAAGATCGAAAATCATGTTTTAGAGGACCATGAAGATCAACGACCAGGATTTATTGTAGAAACTCAACTTACTCACGCTTTAATTTCCTTCCCGATCTCTTCAATGCAAAGATGCTCGTTCATAGTAGGATCGATATCCACCATTGATATGTTGATTGAGCAAGATAAATGATCCCGAGGGATTGCAGAGTCTCAACTTGTTTATGTTTTAATTTCCTTCCTGATCTCCATAATGTCTCCCCACTGTCGATATCCCTTCAATGATGTCTGACGATCGTGACTTAATCTTCACTTGATCTGACGAATTATCTTGATCTCACCCAGATTTAATGGCCCAACACCTTGAATGTTTTGATTTCTTTCTCTGTGGCCATTTCTTAAACTTGTTACACCTCCTGTGTTTCTAAACACAGTCCAAGTATTCTTTCAACACCCTTTTGGCACTTTGTACCTCAAAATTCTATGGATTCTCTATGTTGAATTTCACGTTTGTGGCCCATCCAGGTTCTCGATAGAAACCATGGGCTATGAACTTGAATTTTGTCCATTTCGACAACAATTGTTTTTCGAAACTTCTGCTTCATCTTACACTAACATGGCCCATCCAGGCTCAGTGTTGAAACCATGGATATGATACCATTTTGTAACGTCCTCGACCCTCAACCTCTGCCAGGTAACACTACCCAAACAACCTTGTATTTTTCCAACTATCTCTGATACCATTTCGTGACATCGTCGACCTAAACTAATAGGCCAGGCCATGCCACCGAATAACATTTATTCTCTGATACCATTTATGAATTTATATGCATTCATATCTATCTAATGCAAATTAACAACTATAACATTTTGTTCATACCATTATTCATGCAGAAATAATCATTAAAAATGTAATGACAATATATGCATACAGATGACATATTCTAACCATACAAAAAATAATGCGTAAATAATAGTAAGCCTACACATACAACATATACAATATATATAGACATTGCTCATCAATTATAACACATGTATAGTTGCACAACATACAATCAAAAAATATTTAGTACTTATATTTCAATAGATGAACACCAACTACGTGGAGCCCTCCCAGCCTTATATTGCACTGCTCATCACACTCAACAGTGGGTCACCCCCGAGCTGGGACTAAACTCCACTAGGCAAGGTATTCCTAGGCTAGGAACATACAACATGAAGGTCGCACAGATCAACAGGAAGGATTTTATTCCAGGGACAACTCACATTAACAACCTACAACCTCTCATTCCCCACATTCCTATCCCACCCCATGAAGTGTGCCCCTTCTCTTCTCAACAATCCTTTGACTTCCCCACTTCCCTTGCAGGGCTTCAACAACAGGTCTAACATAAATTCTTTGAGAACTATAGCTACAGTTGGGATCCCTCTGGGAAAACACTTCCCCAAAAACCTCTCTCACCTGGAGAGAGTTTTTTGCAGGCCTGACAACCTGCTTCTTCAGTCCATGGGCCTAAAATCCCACCTCTTCAAACCGCATGTCTGACAAATTGCTTATTCAATCCAACTCCTAAGACAATTCCATAGAAGGTTATGGCAACATAAAGCTAAGTTTAGAACAGATGATGGTAACAAGCCATGCTCAGTCAAGGAACTGCATGGGCTGTAACAACAAACCGTTAAGGAACAATATGACTTAGGAAATGTATAGGGTGCATCGGAATTCACAGGAGACACACGAGATAACTCAAGTACAACTTTAGGATTCCAATGCTGCATGCTATATACAAAGGTGATGATGTTGGAGAACTGGTTCAATGCGTGAATCCCTAGTGAATCGGGAAAGGTGAAAAACTTCCATAGAATCGTAAGGGTCGTGAGGAAACTTGAAACTGGTCTAGCAGCAAGGATGGGGAGCAATTCCAAAATGGGAAGTGAATCCCCAATGAGATGGCTTTCGAGCTATAATTGCATGCGCCCCGGTAAACACATGTCTTCATGCAACTACATGAGTTCCACTTAGCACTCGTTCCCTTTCCAGGAACTTAGGACAAGATGGCTTATGTGAGCCATAGCCTTTGGGAAATAATAATAAAATATTATTCCTTTAGAGGTAACCCCTCTAGCTTATCCCCTAGGCTTAGACACTTATCCCCCTCCTTTACCCTACCTAGTGGAGCTTAGTCCCCCATAACTCTTTTTTGTGGTCGGTCTACACACAATAGTGTAATTTTATTAATGATGTACACAAGAATTTTACGTGGAAACCCAAATAGGAGAAAACCACACCATTATTTCTTGTATATAAGAATATTACATTCATAGGAAGCACGAAATTCCAAAATTATCCAACACCAACTAGAATCAGGCACTAACCCCTTATTTATAGGCTCCAACATGAAGGAACCTATAACACCCTAGATTCTCTAGCTCCAACTAGAAGGAGGATCCAACCCCCCAGTTTACAGGCACTGACCTGAAGGAAGCGTAACATCCTCCTCTTGTGCACACTTGTTTGGAATTATTATTTGAGGACACTTTCATGCAAGTGATCTTGTTTATGATATGATTGACTGTTTCTCTTATGGATTATGATGATGTTATGGATATGATGATATGTTATTTGATTATATTTGTATCGATAGGTGCTATTGACTGGTTTCTCCTGAGTGTACAGGACTCTGGACAGATTGAGGATGTCGATGGCATTGATGGACCTCCTTGGACTCCAGATCAAGTCAGGGAGTGGACTGTTTATGGTTTGAGTATTTTTGTTATTGCCTATGTAACATATGACTGGTATATTATGATGTTGATTTTGGATCACTGACATGCTTCATTGATGGATGTAGACTGGCAGTTGCTTGCTAATCAAACTCACATGTGGAGTAAAGGGGTCACACATGACAACCAAATATATTGAGGGAGAGGTGTGGTAGCATCCCTACCACAACCTACTAGCACTCCCACCATGGCTCGAACCATAAGTTAACGATTACCTAGTTCAAGAGATCCACAATGACGTGAGGGAAGACTGAGACAATCGCTCACGAATATTATAAGGGGCGTGCAATAAGGCAGCGTACTTATTCCTTAGAGGCCCTTAGTCTCCCACAAGGTCTCCCAACAGATTATTGACTCCAAGGGAGGACGTCTACCAAAATCAGTCAAAAGGAGAGTGGCACCCTTGGAGCACGTAGTTCGTCTTGAAGGGCACGCCACATAAATGAAACTTGAATGAAGACGAGTGGCACCCTTGGAGCATGTAGTTCATCTTGAAGGGAACGTCGTGGTTTTTAACATTGGGGAGTCAATGAAACTAGGTACCTAGAAAACAATATCTCATTTTGACTTGGTCAGCCTTAAAATAAATGTTGTATGAGTAAAGTTTAATAAGTATTAAATTTGTTCTCTTAAAACCAATTTTGCTAAGTCTAGTTGAATTTAGAGCACAGGCCTAATTGGGGTATAAGGACTAAAACTAATTAATCAATTAATAAGGGGGGATGAAGAAAAATCAAATTTAAAAATTAAAGGAGAAATAATTTATCATTTTTTTTTAATTATTGGTTATGTGCAAAACTTGCTAATTTAGAACTTAGACCAAAAAGGAGAAACTTAAATACAAAAGGAATATGAAACATAGAAGGGAGTCTAGTATATAAAACCTTCCAAATTCGAACTCAACTAAACTTTAAGAAATGTGTCGGTCATCAAGGGAATGTGAGGGAATCAAGGGACATCGATGAGTGTTTTTAGGAATGCTTTTAGGTGGGTGAGGGAAATAGGCAAATTAATTTAATTAATTAAATGAACTTCTGTTGCAACTAAGGGATCAGGTGACAAGTGTATGTGAGAGAATATTCCTAATAAAAATGTAATGAAAATAAATTAATCTGCATTTTGACAATTAGTCACTAAGAAAACTATATAAAAGGGATAGCATAGGAGTGAAATGGATCACGTCTGGTATGCGTAAGGTTATGCTGCCAGATTTTTTTTTATCTTGACTGATTTTTCTAATGGGAGTTGGGATACCCATCTTAGATAGAGAGTGGTAGATCGAGCTTGGGAGACGAGCTGAGATCTATCTTTCTCTAGTTTGTGTGCATGGCTCCTTTGTGGCTTGGGGGGCTCAGGGGGGAGAAGAGTACCCCTAGCATTGGATGGGAGGTACCGGTGAGGTCTCAACAATTAGCAAGTGGGAGCAAGGAGGATCACCGACAACCGAAGAACATCAACAAGCCAACATTAGATTACAATATCCTTGTTTAAGATGTCAATCATATTGAAATTTAATTTTATTCTTGTATGCTTATGGTTTCGGATACAAATTCATTGAGCTGAGTTTTCTTCATAAATGTATTGCTGCGATGATTGTATTAGATTGCCTTGTAAATCTTGGTTAATCATGGTAATATGATAGAAGTAAAGGAAAAACTATTCTGGATATATATATATATATATATAGCTTGGATGATCTGTACTGTTCGCGATGGAATTGGTGTTCTTTTCAAATTCTTGTATGAGTTTAGGTTGCCTTTAGGATTCATGGAGAATTGATGTTTATCAAGTTTCAGTTGTATCTGAACCTATCCTTATAGATGTTATTCTCCTCAACTCATCCTTGTCTTCTTTGAATTTTTTTCTCCAATCGTTGTGTCATTGTTTGACCCTTCCATTGGGAAATATTTAACTGAAGGTTATTGATCAACAACATCCCTACTTTAATTTTCATTCTCCTGTATATTCATATTATACCTGTAATGAAATGGCAGTAAAACAGAGGCCCTTGTTGACTAATTACAAGGAGTTTCATCTCCTTCCATGCCCTTGCAAAACTGAAATAAGGGCGTTGGGACTCTGCGCTTTTGTGGTTTCCTTCCATGCAAACTGGTGGGGATACCCTCCCACGAATCGACCTCCTTCTTTGAGTTGGAGTTGTCCACCCTTGCATTTTTAAGTGTGACTCATGACCAACGAGTGGGAGATTCCAGTCTTGTTTTAATCTCTTTCCTTCAATGAGCGTAGAGAGGAGAAACCCTGAGTTCTGTTCCCTTTTACACAACATTTGTGACAACCCGCATGTGGGAGAGAGGAGGCCTATTGTGGTTGATTGGATCTCACTTAACATAACATGAGAACACCCAGTGTGTGTAAGACCCATCCTTGTTTTTGTTGGTTGATTCACTCTCATTCAACAACTCACATTTACCCAGTGCGTGCTAGTTGAAGGAGTCTTGGCATTGCTTATTTTGTTCTTGCCCATCTTAAGACCCGTGATGCCCAGGGCGTGCACCACTAAAGGAGTCCCGACATTGTTTATTTAGTTTTTCCAGTGACAAGAATCCACTTTCTATGCATCCAGTTTAACTGGGACACGTTCCCTTGGATTCCCTTCTATCCTTACAATTCGAATGGCTATTTATGTGGTGAAGATCGGTCCATTTGTTAATCTCTTAGGAGTTTTGATTCGTAGGCGTTGTTGGGGGGGGGTGTGGTAGGTATGCGTCAATCCCTTTTGCAGAGATATTTATTAGGTTTATTTTCAAGGGGTTTTCTAATTTCTCTTTGCGTGATGGAGATTCCCCAATTTCTTTTTCTCCTTACTTTTCATTCTCTTAACCTTTGTGACAGTAACCCTTTCTGTCATGCCTGCGAGCCTTGATCTGAATCCAACCTCATGTCTCTGAGAAACGACTGTTGTATTTCCTTTTCTAAAGATGCCTCCCTTATGCAATTGTTTTTCCCTCAACCTTACCATGCCTTGGGTCAATTCCCTCGATTGCGCTTTTAAAATTAGATTCAGTGATTAATCATGGATAACCCTTAATGACCGCTTAATTTATTTACCTTTCGTTTTATTCTTATTAACATTAATGTTTTTTTTTTGTTTTACTAACCATGTTGATCTCTAAAATCATAATGCAATTATATTTCATTTTAATTGTATTTCATTTAAAATTATATTTCAGTTACCTTTTACTTTTTAAGTTACATTTAGTTAAAACAATTTATCCTAAAAGCCTGCCTTTTCTAGTTGTTTAAATTGGCTTGAAAGAAATGAATGGAATTAACACTCATCTCTTCCTTATCATTTGGGTGTTAACGTTCTGGTTATAGGTAATCACACACATAACTAATCCATGATAATATTCTTATTATGAAATAAATCTTCTCCTACGAATGATCAACATATGCTCCCGACCTTTGCTTTCACCCTTAGTTGCTAGATGGATATAATATATTTGGCCACACAAGTTGACTGATAATATTATTGCCCATTAAAGCTTTAAGACCTTGAAGATACCATTTAGATATATTTATGCACGATATTTATAATAATTAAATTTTATTTTGCCACTTAGATATTGATGTGGGATTGTTGTAATAATTATATTTTATTTCGCCACTTAGATATTGATGCGCGATCATTGTAACGATTATATTTTATTTCTCCACTTAGATATTGATGTGAGATCATTGTAATAATTATATTTTATTTTTCCACTTAGATATTGATGCGATATTGTTGTATTACTTAGATTCTATTAGCCACTTATATATTTTGTTATATGGTCATTTTATTACTTAGATTCTATTTCGCCACTAATCTATGTGGAGGCTTGATTGCTAATATTGATTTCCCTTACGCCTTGGTTTAAGCTGGTGAATAGGTGTTTAGATTGCTTGTGCTATGGGATATATTGATCCTTAATGTTTATGCCTAAGTTTTTTAGCACACTGACCACGACATTACTATATGATCCTTGTGAATTATTAATTGTGTGCGATGATCAATAAGTGAATTATGTTATCCAGAAACTAGATCATGTGCTTACCTTGATTATGATGTCGATTATTGTAATTGATGATTGATTTAATCACGTGCCTAGAAGTTAAGTATATTTGTTGCACCTTAAAACTTAATAAGTATATTTATGTGCCTTGACTTATGTTGATGCTAGATGGATTTAGTATTTAAGTTCTCTTGCACCATAAATTTTTTATGTTACGTGTGTTGGTTATTAGAACGCTTTTGCACCCTGATTGATTGTTGATGATGTTATTTAGCTTAGCCAACTTGGACTTGATTGTGTCGGGTGGGATGTAGAAACCTCCTTGTTCCTTAGAACAGTCGCCAGCCCTGAGACCTTAAATGGTCAAAATTGATGGGAAACTGGGCTTGAGAGTTGCTTATGTGACTTGGAGGTCCTAACCATTGTAGGGTAGGATGGGTGAGTAGTATTTTATATCCTTTACCTGAGTAAATGTTCGTAAATTGCTTCAAGCTTCATGATGTGCTAATATGCTATGATTTTTATGTTTATGTGCCGTGTGAAATTCATTCATTATGATATCATCGAGTTGTGTCGCTATGACTTTATTGTTGACGTTATTGTCCCAATAATTTTTTTTACCCATCGTACATCATTTTTGTTTCATAACGGTCAAGGTCATTACATATGGTATCAGAGCAGGTTCAACCTCGCAACTTTGGAACATTACGCCCTCCTCTACATCAACCCTTGTTTATAATTTATCGCTAATTAATTTGACTTGTATTCGTGCAGTTAAGCATGGTTATAGGACACCGCAGAGGTAGACGATGTGGTGATAGGGGAGGAGGTGTGACTCCTCCAATAACATCCACGCCTGAGGGGTCTAACCCCCAAGGAGAAGAACAAGTCATTAGAAAGGAACAAATAACTGTGGGATATGTGGTTGGGTTGATGAGGTCCTTTCAGGGGATGTAAGAGGCCCTGATTAGCCATTTGGATAGAAATGAGGCCAGGGCACCGACACCCCCTGGGTCTATCGCAGGCCTCAGCTGGTACTGGTAGTGTTTAATGAGAAATTGAGAAGGTCAAGTTTCATGAGTTCTTTGGTGCCATGGATAGAGTAGCTGCCGAGACATGGTTGAATAATATGGCGATGTGATTTTCACTTCACGACTATAACTCCAACATGAAGGTCTGCATGGTGGTATTCCAGATGAAGGGGAGCGCTCTTCTATGGTGGAAGAAGCTTCTGCTACAACTGAACATGATCGTCAAAGACATTTCATGGGAATTGTTTGAGGAGCGGTTCCAAGAGAGGTATCTATCTGAGGAATTCATTGAGCGTCAACTCAATGAGTTCAACACCTTGCGACAGGGTGGTCGTACGGTGCCCAAGTATGAGGCCTTTTTCATGGAGTTGCTTCGGTATGCCTTGCACCTGAATACTGAGAAGCTTAAGGTCAACAAGTTTGTGTTTGGCCTTAATGTTAACATTCGTGTGAAAGTGAGGATTCTGATGCCTCAAATGTTGCACGATGCTATCCAGAAGGCCCTCATAGCTGAGGAGGAGATCATCAATGGGGTTCAGAGGAAGACTCCAGAGAGATCGATGGGATAGGCAATTTTTGGTGTGCAACAACATTAGACACCGGCTAGACATCCACCAAGGTATCGAAGCACTCCGAGAGGATCCACATCCACTACACCACAATCCTCAACAACAGACTCCCTACAAAGGACCACAACACCAACAACAATGTCGACTGCATAAACAACAGTTCAGGCCTATTCAAAATAACAAACCAGGGTTTTAGAACGGTGGGTCGTTAGCTTATACTTTGGAGACTAGGAGTACTGGACTGAAGACCAGGTGATAGACATGTGGAGAGACACATTACCAGTGTGACTGCCTAGTTGAAAGGGCCAGAGTAGCCGGATCAACCGAACACACTACCATAGGATATTTGGGCAAGACCCATCAGATTCATGCAATGGTGAATAACTGCCAGCCTAAGCACTAGTCTACTGGCTCGAGATGTCAGGTACCATCGCTAACTAGAACCTTAGTATTTTGATATATCCAGGTGCTATAGAGAGATTTATTTCTAGTACAATGCTAAAAATAATTAAGTTAAAGGAAGTCGAGCATGATGAGTTTATCTATGTAGAAATGGCTTCAAGATCAAAACATAAGGTTGGAGGAAAGGTTACATGCTGTAGCCTTAACCTGGGAGATTTTGTCATGAAGGATAACTTGTACCTCACGATATTAGGATATTATAATGTTGTGATCAATATGGACTGGTTAGAATCACATGAGGTGATACTCAACTGTAATACAAAACGATTGAGTTTGGTCGATGATGAGGTATAGAGATGTGTGATTTGGGAAGGAACCAGGGAGATTCCCTAAGGTTCATCTCTTCCCTACAACTTCAGAAGAGTGTGCACAAGGGCTGCAAGATTTATGCGATCCTTGCGTTGAACGAAAAGGGCATGGCAGAAGGACTAGAAAACCTTCCGGTAGTATGAGATTTTGCAGACATCTTCTCAGAGGAGTTATGAGGGTTATTGCCTGAGAGGGAATTGGAATTTACCATCGACCTAAAATCAAGAACTGAATCGATAGTAAGAACGCCTTATCATATGTTGACCCCTGAGTTACAGGAGTTGAAAATGAAACTGAAGGAGTTGCTGGATCTAGGAATTATACATCCAAGTGTCTCACTATGGGGTGCGCCTATTATTTTAGTACAAAATAAGGATGGGTCATGGAGGATCTGCATTGAATATCGTCAATTGAACAAGGAAATGATCAAGAACTAATATCCGTTGCCAAGGATAGATGATCTATTTGATCAGATGAAGGGTGTGATGGTGTTCTCGAAGATCGAATTGAGATGAGGTTATCACCAGTTACGGATCAAGGAGGAAGACATTCCTAAGACCGACTTTAAGATGAGTTTTGGACATTATGAGTTTACTGTTTAACATTTGGATTGACAAATGCCCCAGGGGTATTCATGAGCTTGATGAACATGGTGTTCTATGAATACTTGGACAATTTTGTTCAAGTATTCATTGATGATATTTTGATATATTCTTAGATGATGGAATAACACGTCAAACATTTGCACTTGGTACTACATTGTCTACGAGAGAAAAATTGTTTGGGAAACTGTTGAAATGCTCATTTTATTAGTCGAAGATTCATTATTTAGGGAATGTCATATCTGGTGAAGGTATCACTGTGGATCCAGTGAAGGTTGAGGCTATTATGGAAAGGCCTGCGCTGACGAATGTCCTAGAAGTTCATAGCTTCATGGGTTTAGCGATATATTATTGATGGTTCGTCGAGGGTTTTTCGAAGATAGAAAATTCGATTATGGAATTGTAGAAGAAAAACAAGAAGTTTGTATGGACTGAGAAATGCATGGAAGCATTTTGAAGGCTCAAGGAGTTGTTGACGACAACACTAATACTAAAATCCCCTGACATGGATGAGGACTTCTTGGTATGCACCGATGCATCCAAGGAAGGCTTAGGCATATTCTTGATGCAAGACGGTTGAGTGATCACTTACATCTCAAGAAAGTTAAGAAAGCATAAGGAGAACTACGTGACACATGACTTGAAGTTGCTATCCATTGTGTATTCCCTGAGAGTTTTGAGACACTACCTTATTGGATGAAATTTAGAACTAAAAATGGACCGCTGATATTTATAACACATTTTTATGCAAAGCAATTTGAACACGCGACAAAGGAGTTGGTCCGAACTGCCTAGCAAGTACGATTTCAAGATAATGTACATAAAAGGAATAGTGAACAAAGTGGTTGATGTTTAGAGACCACACATATTTTTGGTGATACCTCTTCAAACGAATCTACGTGAAAATATTCTAACCTTACAATGTGATGATGATTGGTATAAAGAGGTTAAGGAATTTATTGGACAAAACACCATGTTGGTACCAAAATTTGAGGGATTTACTATGGGCAATGATGGATTAATGAGATATAATAACTGAATTTATGTACTGGCCAACAATGAGTTGAGAAGTTTGATCTTAAATGAATCTCATAGAGGAGTGTACATGGCTCATTTGGGAGTCACGAAGATCAGGGCATACCTTAAACCATTATTCTTATGGAAAGGAATGAAGGCAGACATAGTCAAATACGTGGTGAGATGTCTAGAATGTCAACAAGTGAAGGATGAACATAGACATATGACAAGATTACTACAACCACATGCTATTCCGAAATCAAAATGGGAGGTCATTTAGATGGACTTCATTGTTGGATTTCCACCGACGAAAAGGAGGAACAACTCAATTTTCATGGTAGTTGACACTTTGATGAAGACATTTTATCCCTATGTGTACGACGTATCAAGCACATGACATAGCTAGAGTTTTCATCAACAAGATTGTGAGGTTTCATGGCATGTCTAAGAGGATCATATCTGATCGAGGATTGGTGTTTATATGACGATTTTGGACTAGTTTCTAAGAGGCCCTAGGAACCCAACTTAACTTTAGTACCGCATATCATCCAGAGACATATGAGAAGACCAAACAAATGAACCAAATCTTGGACGACATGTTGTGTATGTACGTGATGGACCAAAAAAAGTGTTGGGAATAGTTCTTTCCACTCGTAGAATTTTCATACAACAACAGTTATCAAAGCACCATTAAGATGGCGCCATTGGAGTTTCTTTACGGAAAACCATGTCATATGCCTTTGAGTTGGGATCAAATTGAGGATAGGGTCCTAGTAGGACCAGAAGTGATCCAAGAAATGGAAGAGAAAATGAAAACGATAAGACAAAGGATCAAGGAAGTGCAGGATCGATAGAATATTTATGGCGATGCACATCGCACTGACTGTAGTTATGAAGTTGGCGATCGAGTATTCTTGTGGGTGAAACCACACAAGATTTCAATCAAGTTTGGAAAGGGTGCTAAACTCTCTCCTAGGTTTGTGGGACCTTTCGAGGTTGCGGAAAGGAAGGGGACTGTGGCCTATTAAGTAGCCTTGCCTGATTATTTGAGGTGTATGCACGATGTTTTTCATGTATCTGTTTTGAGACATTATGTAAGTGATCCTCCACATGTGATTGAAATTAGTTCCTTGGAGGTATCAAATGAGGGTGCACTCACGATGGAGCCAATCTGCACTCTGGACCATCGCATTCGACAACTACGACGTCGAATAATCGATCAGGTCAAGGTCCAGTGGGAAAATTATAGTCCACACTTAACTGCCTGGGAGGATGATCCAAGTGGATATCGGTGGCCACCCACCTATTCTACAGGCTCAAAAAACAGTTTTCCGTCTTGGTAGTTTTTTGACAATTTTTTGGGTTCCAAACTTTTGAGGCTGATTTGAGGCCCTAAACGATGTTTTTTGGGGATTTGGGGACCAGGTTAATGAAAAAGGTACTAATTTGGGACAATAAAAACTCTTTCTTCTCGATTATACCTTTCCAACAATGTATCGAGCACCCCAAATGAAGATCGTATGAAAAAGTTATGCCCTCGAGAAGTTGACGTATCAACTACCACCATCGGGGCCCGCAAACCTTTTGTCTTTTCATCTTCCAGGGTTAGGGTTTTGGATTTTACTTATGTTAAAAAGGCCTTTAGAGCCTCATTGTAACAATCATCTTCTTTTGAATGTGAGTATCCGTAAGTTCTCTTCTTAGAGATAAAGCTGCCACCATTCTAGCGAGTCTTTCACTCTGTATTTTTACAGTCTTTGTACTTTTTCACTCATTAATAGAAAATTGTGTATCACTATATCTATGTGTTTATGGTTGAATCTCTGATACATTTATGTTATATTATTGGATATTTGAGATATCTCTGTACATTTATTTATTATATATCCATTCTCGTTTCATGCTGAAACTAATCTGGATCAGTGGTATAAGAGCATGCTGCTCTTGATTGTTTTTCAGTGCATGTCCCCGACGAGGTATGAGTATAGAAATTTGGGTCTCGAGCTTGTATATCTTGAGTAAAATCACTCTCACACACCCAAGAAACCCTCCATGGTGGAAGAAAATAAAAACGATAGAGCAAAAGATTCTATTCATATATTGCTTGAGAAAGCTCTCACGCGAGAGATAGACTAAATGATAATGATTTTTTCCCACATCCTTCAACTCATACCGATAGCATCAGGTGCATATTCATCAAGAAACCACTTTGGAGGCACCTTGCCTTTCAAGTTAGAGTTCAATTTTGATATTCCTATATTTGAGGGTCAGATAGATGCGAATTCCCTAGACAAATGGTTAAATATGTTAGAAGGTTCTTTCTTTGTTCATAATTTTTCCAACAGATAAAATATCATATTCGTAATCCTTAAGGCTCTCCTCCATGTCAAAAATTGGTGTGAAACTTGCTGGGAGAAAAATTCCATAGAGGAGTCTGGAATATATGGGGCCGAGCCCACTTGGGATTTTTTTGTGGATGTGGTAAAGGAACAGTATTACCCTATTGGAAACTATGAGGACCAGTACATGGGATGGACCACACTATGGAAAGAGAGGGGCCAAGAAATTCTAGAGTTCACCAATACCTTCCATACCGTGTGCACCAAGTTGATTATCAAAGACTCCGAGTGACATTTGGTTCTGAAATACTGTGGGGCTCTACACAAATACATCCAAACTAAAATAGATTTTCTGGACATCTCATCACTCAGTATTTCTTATCGATATGCTGTTAAAATCGATTAGAAATTTAAGCACTAGAAAAAGTGGGATTTTGGGTCTGAAAATCCACAACAACAAAAGTATTATAAAGAAGGCCCCAACAAGCAACCTCCCAAAAACCAATCCAAGCCACAGGAAAATAGGGGTCATGGAAAGACAAAGAAGGACATCGAAAAATGGTGTGATTCCACAAAATACCCTGGCACAACACCGATGAATGTCACTCAAAATAGTCATTGGTGATTGAGATCAAAGATAAGGAGTCGAACCCTAATTATAAATCTAATTCATAAAATAATGATAGAAGACAGATCATCGACATAGATCCCATTATTATTTTCATGACCACAACAATTCAACCAGAAGAACCAATAGATCTTGAAGAAGGGGAGTGCCTCTTTCATTCACATATGTGGGTGAAGGTGACCCCGTTGCATTTTATTGTTGATATAGGAATCCAAAAGAACCTCATCTCAACAGATGTCGTCAAACAGTTGGGATTGTCGACAACACCACACCTGCAACCATACAACATCGGGTGGCTTCACTAAGGATGAGATCTTTGTGTCAGCCAACAGTGTCGATTGTCAAATGACATCCATCCCTTCAAGGATGAGGTATTATGTGATGTTTCCCCACTCGATGTCTGTGATTTTCTATTGGTCCAACCATATATGTGGAAGCATCATGTTGTTTATGAGTCTCAACCCCGTAGTGTCATTGTTACTTTGGTGGGTCATCTATACAGAATACCAGAGGTAGTTCCAACTACTTTTCCACCTAAACAATGCCGCAAGGTAGTATATCATACTACAAAATTCAACTTCTTCACAATTTGTTCCAAAGGTGAACATAAGGATACTGCAACCACTACAACCTCGACCCAAGCACCTTCTATCCAACATAAGTGGGTCGACAAGACTACATAAAAGACCAAATATTCCTTCTGCACATAGACATCTTATGTAGCCCGACTGGTTGAACAGATTCAACCCCTCTAGTAATAGGTTCGTGACAGCCTTCCACAAGCCAAGTAGTGCGACGTTTCCAGCAAGGCAAGCAACTCACCAAGATTCAGATTCAGTAAATGCTTCCCCCTCTCCCTCAGAAACTCAATGAAATGGAGACCATTTATTCCTAAGGAGGGAGGATTGATTCGTGTGGATATCGATGGCCACCCACCTATTCCACAAGCTCTAAAAATAGTTTTCCATCTTGCCAGTTTTTCAGTAGTTTTTCAGGTTCCAAACTTCCAGGGTTGTTTTGAGGCCCGAAACGACGTTTTTTTGGGATTTGGGGCCTAATTGATTGCTTAATTCACTAATCTAGGCAAGTCAAAAATCGTTCTTCTCAGTTATAGCTTTGTAACGGTGTATTGAGCACCCCAAAAATATATTGTATGCAAACGTTACACCCTCGGGAAGTTAACGTATCAACTACCCCCATCGGGGCCCACAAACCTTTTGGATTTTCATCTTCTAGGGTTAGGGTTTTGGATTTTACTTATGTTAAAAAGGCCTTTGGAGCCTCATTGTAAAAATCATATTCTTTCAAATGAAAGTAGCCATCACATCTCTTCTAAGAGATAAATCTACCACCATTCTAGCGAGTCTTTCACTCTATATTTTTTTAGTCTTTGTACATTTTCGCTCATTAATATAAAATTGTGTATTATTGTATCTCTATGTTTATGGTTGCATCTCTGATACATTTCTGTTATATTATTGGATAGCTAAGATATCTATGTACATTGCTTTATTATATCTCCACTCTCATTTCATGTCAAAACTAATCCAGATCAGAGGACACAAATGATATGTGTCAACAATTTCCATTTTTGTTTGATGGATAGGCCTTTAGATATTGTCATATACTTTATTTATGCACTTATATATTGTGAAACTTAGGAACGAATTTTAAAACAAGAGGGGGTGTATTTAACATTCTGCTCTTACACACACTTGATTGGAATTATTCTTCGAGGACACTTGCATGCAAGTGATCTAGTTCATGATATGATTGAATTTTTCGCTTATGGATTATGATGATGTTGTGGATACAATGATATGTTATTTGATTATATTTGTATCGACAGGTGCTATTGAATTGTTTCACTTGAGTGTGTAGGACTATGGATAGATTGAGGATGCCAATGGCATCGATGGACCTCCTTGGACTCTGAATCGAGTTAGGGAGTGGACTGTTTATGGTTTGAGTATTTCTATTATTACATATTTGACATATGACTGGTAGATTATGATGTCGATTTTGGATCACTGACATGTTTCATTGATGGATGCAGGCTGACGATTGATTTCTAATCAGAATCACATGTGGAGTAAAGGGGACATGAAAAACAACCAACGATATTGGGGGAGAGGTGTGGAAACAACCCTACCACAACCTACTAGCACTCCCGTCGTAGCTCTAACTATAGGTTAACGATTATCTAGTTCAAGAGATCCACGATGTCGTGAGGGCATACTGAGACTGTCGCTCACAAAGATTCTAAGGGGTGCACAATAAGGCATGGTCCTTATTTCTTAGAGGTCCTTAGTCTCCCACAAGGTTGCTCGATAGAGTATTGAATCCAAGGGGGGACGTCTACCAAAATTAGTCAAAAGATGAGTGGCACCCTTGGAGCATGTAGTGCATCTTGAAGGGCATGTTGCATAAATGAAACTTGAATGCAGGTGAGTGTCACCCTTGGAGCACTTAGTGTGTCTTGAAGGGAACGTCATGGTTTTTAACACTGGGGAGTCAATGAACCTAGGTACCTAGAAAAAAATATCTCATTTTGACTTGGTCAGACTTAAAATAAATTTTGTATGAGTAAAGTTTAATAATTATAATTTTTTGTCCCTTAAAAATAAATTTTCTAAGCCTAGTTGAATTTAGAGCATAGGACTAATTGGGGCATAAGGAATAAAACTAATTAATTAATTAATAAAGGGGGGGATGAAGACAAATTAAATTTAAAAAATAAAGGAGAAATAATTTATCAAAAAAATAATAATTGTTGGCTATGTGCAAAACTTGTTAATTTAGAACTTATATTTTATTTCTCCACTTAGATATTGATGTGATATCGTTGTATTACTTAGATTCTATTCACCACTTATATATGTTTTTATATGTTCGTTTTATTACTTAGATTTTGTTTCGCCACTAATCTATGTGGAGGCTTGATTGTTAATATTGATTTCCCTTTCTCCTTGGTTTAATCTGGTGAATAGGTTTTTAGATTTCTTGCACTCTGGGATATCTTGATGCTTAATGTTTACGACTATGTTTTATAGCACACTGACCACGACATTACTGTATGATCCTTGTGAATGATTAATTTCACACACTGATCAATAAGTGAATTATGTTATACGGAAACTATATCACGTGATTACCTTGATTATGATGTGGAGTATTGTAATTGATTATTGATTTAATCGCGTGCCTGGAATTTAAGTAGATTTGTAGCGCCTTAAAAATTAATAAGTATATTTATGCACCTTGACCTATGTCGATGTTGGATAGATTTAGTATTTAAGTTCTCTTGCGCCATAAATTTTTATGTTACGTGTGTTGGTTATTAGATTGCTTTTGCGCCTAGTGGATCGTTGATGATGTTATTTAGCTTAGTTGAGTTGGACTTGATTTTGTCGGGTGGGATGTAGACACCTCCTTGTTCCTTAGAATAGTTGCCAACCTTGAGACCTTAAATGGTCAAAATCGATGGGAACCTGGGATTGATCATTGCTTATGTGACTTGGAGGTCCTAACCATTGTAGGGTAGGATGGGTGGGTAGTATTTTATATTCTTTATCTAAGTAAATGTTCGTAAATTGATTCAAGATTTATGATGTGATAATATGCTATGATTTTTATGTTTATGTGTCATGTGAAATTCATTTATTATGATATCATCAAGTTGTGTCTCTATGAATTTATTGTTGTCGTTATTGTCCGAATGATTTTACCTAATATTCCCTTTTTGATAGAATGCAAAAGCAATTTTTTTTTTTTTGTTTTAAGAAGGAAGGAAACAACGACAACAATTAATCAACACAACTTGGTGATGAACACAACACACACAAATTAGGCCATAGACAACAATGAACCAACATACTAGCACATCATGCAACTGGATGAAACATGCGATAATCAAATAGATGAGTAAAACGACTAAGTTATGGGACAACATCATGATCAACCGGAAACAACCAACATTAAATGACACAGGTAAATTGAACCTTCAGGGAAAGCGAGGAACAAGCACAAACAAGAGTTACAACAAAAGAACCAACATCAATTACACCAAACATTATGCCCACACCAGGAATCACATGACTCTGGCTAGGTTATCCTTCGCTTCTATTAGTCGGGGCGTGCAATGATCCCCTCATCAGGAATCATGCCGTCACAAAGTGGTGGGAATGATAGTAACCAAGGTGCAACATAATGTATCTAGACCAATAACCTAAGAAAACTCCAACGCTCTAGGAGACCAAATTAACTATAAAAAATACAAGAAGACTATACCCAAGCACCCAATCGACAATTCAACATGACACAAGGTGACATAATTCAATATTTAAATTGTGCAACCAACCAAATAATTATTGTTTTCTTATGAGACACTTTTTCAAGGAAGTCTCTCACACTGTAAAACATAAATAATTTGAATAATATATAAAAATTCATGTTCATGGATATTCTATTTTAATTATCTATATAATAGAATGTTATTGGAAAGCTAGCTTAGTCATAGTGATATAAGGAATTAGTACTTACATTTTGTTAAGATAAATAATTTCTACCATCATAAACAGGTAAATTAATATATTAAGAACATGAATACAAGGGTTTTCTTTTGGATTAACAAAAGAACTTCCACATCAACTTATCTGTCCATTTAAAATAGCTGTCCAGAAATAAAATCGTTGTCAAAAATATATACAAGATTGTTGTCTATCATTCATTATTATTAAAAATCGTTGTCATACACAACAACAATTACAATGCAATCACACATAGTCATAAATTCGCTATCATACATAGTCATAAATTCATTGTCTATCATATATTAGATAAAAATGTGGTCATACACATAAAAAATCACAACACTGTCATTCACATATTAAAACACTGTCATTCACATATAAAAACGATGTCTATCATATTTTATTTCAACAATCAATATCACTCTCCATTAACAAGTCTATTTATTGATAAAACTATTGATAAATCTGTGAATATCGCTAGGTAAATACAAGGTAAAATGCAGTGTAAAAACTGGGTGAAAAGGATGTGTAAACATTGGGTGAAATCGCTGTGTAAAACACCAAGAAAATCACCCGGGGGCACTACCTTTGCTGGGAAAATCGCCAAGTAATTCGCTGTTGATAACTCGAATTTTTCTGAGGAAAGGAGAATGGATATAAGGTTGGTACGAGTCACCTAGATTCACTGGGAAAGAAAAAAAAAATGATTTTTCCCCTTTTACAAGGAGCCACGGAAACAAAGATTAATCCTTCAGAGATTAACCATTCAAAACACAGAGATAATCATTCACAAAGAAAACACAAGATTAATCAGTCAGAAATGAATCATTCAAAACACAAAGATAATCATTCCCAAAAATGCAGAGATAATCATTCCCAAAAATGCAAAGAAACCTGTACAAATCATGGAGAAAATGCATAGATTATTAATGCTATTTGCTGGGATAAATTAAAAAAAAAGCAGAGAACAATAAATCTGAGCTTTGAGGGGTGGCTTCATTGCACTTAGCAGTGAATTTGTTAGGATATCAACCACAAATCTTTCCAGATTATGGTAAACAATAAACACAAAGCATTGAAGGGTGACCTTGTTGTTCATAGAAGTGAACTCGCTGGATAGTCAATGGAAAAAAATATGCTGAGAAATAAAACGGTTTAGACAACAGGAAGTGACACCCCAATTTCCGGTTGGAAGCACGAAGTTGCAGAGAAGAAACAAAATAATCACAGAGCCTAAGGAGGGAATAAACACTTAGAAGAGAACTCCTCGCAGGGAAGAGAAATGATCCTACATTTATTATCCATGCATAGGAAAGAAAGGCATTAGAATCTAAATATTTAACACTGGAGTGAAAGATAGTCGATTTGGCTTATGGTCGACTACTCAGGCATAGACTAATAACTTAAAGGATCAAGGAACAGAGGATAAAAACAAAATCTTCATCCATATCTTCTTCATGGAGAAGTAAGTAATGAAATAAAATTGCAATCAAGGAGTAAAAAAAACAGAGGTAGGAGATACAAGAGTGCAGGCAAGGTTTTGATTCAGGGGCTCATTCTTAGCCATGAAAAAATATACAATAACTTAGAAATAAAGGATACTGTGGATAGCGAGGGCTCTTACTGAATGAATCAAGCAATAAGGGGATTACACTTACTGTAGAAAAACTTGTGCAAGGAAATGTTCATCCAGGTGCAGTAAAATAAACAAGTGTAACTTAAATTCATTGCAAGTAACAACTTTAACAGGTGTACCTTAGCCAAATGAGAATGCTCTGAAGTCATTGTCCCGTGCGCACTTTGACCAGCTCCCTCTTGGCAAATGATGTGACCTCACTAGTACCTCCCATCCAATGCTTGGGGTACTCTTCTTCCCCCTGAGCCCCTCGAGATGCAAAGGGGCCACACACACAATACTAGAGAATGATAGCACCCAACTTGCCTCGAAAGGTCGAGCTACCACTCGTTACCCAAGCCGGGTATCCCAACTTCCGCAAGATAAAGTTCATTCAAGATAAAATTTTAGCAGCGTAATGTTACACAAGCCAGATGTGTTCCATACTCCTCCCCTTCCATCCTTTTATAGGGTTTTCAAGTAATTAGTTTCCAAAAATTCTCATTAGATTCCTTTTTCATTTATTTAATTAGGAAAAACCTCCCCCACACACTTGTCGCCTGATCCCCTAGTTGCACTAGAAAATTAATTAATTAATTAATTTTGTCTATTTCCCTCACCCACCTAAAAGCATTCCTCAAAACACTCCTCGGTGTCCCAAAATTCCCTTACAATTCTTAAATGAATTACACCTTATTTAATTCCTAGTTGAGTTCATAAATAGAAAGTTCCAAAGGCTAGATTCCTTACTAAGTTAGACATTCATCTTTTTATTTAAGTTTCCCCTTTTCTTTAAGTTTCTCTTTTTCCTTAAGTTTCATTTTTCTTTTAAGTTTCCCCCTTTTTCCTTTTTAACTAAAAATCAATTTAGCAAGTGTAGACAAAAAAACCATTTACCCTTTTAATAAATTTAATCCTTCATTATAATTTTTACTTTAATAATTAAGTTTGAATTTCTTACTCCCCTTCTTGTTACATGTTTATTTTATTTTTTCTTTAACCATATGTTCTACTTAGACCTAGGTTTTAATTTCCTTAGGTGGGGCGAAATTTTTTAAGGGAACTTTTAATTATTAAACTTTACTCATACCATCATCTATTTTAGGGCCGACCAGGTTCTAAGGGGGGAATAGTTTTCTAGGAACTAATTTTATTAACTTATCATAGTTAAAATCGTGACATGCCCTTCAGGACGCACTACGTCTCCAAGGGTGCCACTTGCTTCTTTTCATTTTATTTGCGCGACGTGCCCTTCAAGACACACTATGTGCTCCAAGGGTGCCGCTCGCCTCTTTCCATTTTATTTGTGCAACATGCCCTTCAAGATGCACTACATGCTCCAAGGGTGCCACTTGCCTCTTGAATGTATTTGGTAGACGTCAAACCCCTAGAGTCAATACTCTGCCAAGTGATCTTGTGGGAGACTAAGGGCCTCTAAGGAATAAGGCCCCTCCCTTATTGCGCGTCCCTTAGAATCATCATGAGCGATTGGCACAGTCTTCCCTCACGACAACATGGGTCTTCTTGAACTAGGTAATAGTTAACCTACAGTTCGACCCATGGAAGGATTTCTAGTAGGTTGTGGTAGGGTTGCTGCCACACCTCTCCCTCAATGTCTCTAGTTGTCGTGCGTGACCCCTCTACTCTAAATGTGAGTCTGGTCGGCAAGCTATCGTCAGCCTGCATCCATCAAAGAATCATGTTAGCAATAATAATCAATCATCATAACATCTAATAATATGTACATATGTCACATCAACAACATTCAAACCCTAACAATTCACTCCCTGACTCGATCCAGAGTCCAAGGGATTTCATCGATGCCTTTTCATCCTCAATGTTCAGAGTCCTGCACACTTAGGAGAACCCAATCAATAACACCTATCTATGTAAATACAACAAAATAACATATTATCAAATCCACAATATCTCATAATCATAATAAAAACAACCAATACTATAATAACATGGATTACTTGCACGCAAGTGTCCTCAAAGAATAAGTTCGCTCAGTGCGTGCAAGAGTAGGATGTTAGAATGTTCTATGTAGACCTATTATTCTAATTATACATTAAGAAACATTGATTTTACATCCATATTATATACTCTAATCCTTTTGGAGCATGCATAAGCCAAAATCATTATGATTTCTTCCATTATGGGAACAAGAGAAAAAGTTTTCTCAAAATCTACTCCTTCAACTTGAGCATATCCTTTGCATACTAGCCTTTCCTTGTTTCTGGTTACCTGTCCATCTTCATGTAGATTGCTTCTGAACACCCATTTTGTACCAATCACATTTTTGTCCTTAGGTCTTGGAACCAGTTCCCATGTTCCATTCTTCTCTATTTGATTTAGTTATTCTTCCATGGCCTCAATCCAATGATCATCATTGTTGGATTTCTCAAAGCTTCTTGGTTCAACTGTGGATAGTAGTGCTAGATGTTTATGTTTTAGTGCTTGTTTTCTTCTTCAAGTTTCTATTCCTGCATTTTTATCCCGAATAATTTGTTCTAGTTGATGATTCTTCTGAACCTAATGGTTAGGTGTTTTAGAAGGTGTTTAGAAATATTTTTGATTGTGTCATGTTTCTTCTTGTTTTGCTTTTGGTTACTTCTCTTCAGGTTCTTCTACTTCTTCCTCTATTTATTCTTCCTTTAGTTATTCTTATTCTTCTCACTTCTTTGAATTTTGGCTTTCTTCTCTGGTCTTCAACACATTTTTTTTTTCAATCTTTACATTGATGCTTTCCACTATTTTGTTGAGTCTTAGGTTGTAGCATTTGTATGATTTTATTTTTCTTGAGTAACCAACCAATATTCCTTTATCAAATCGAGATTCAATTTTTTCAATCTTGTTATATTATATTTTTATGTAACATTTTCTTCCAAACACTCTAAAGTGCTTGACGTTCTTTGATCTTCCCTTCCACAGTTCATATGGAGTATTGTCATTGTTACTTCTAAGCATTCCTCTGTTCAATATATGAACATATGTATGTATTGATGGTACCCAAAACATATCATTCAACATGGTTCTGGCCATTTTCTATACAGTTATGTTCTTCCTTTCAATGACTCCATTTTGTTGAGGTGTCCTAGCTACTAAGAATTTCCTTTTTATTCCATGTTATTCACAAAAGTCCATGAATTATTTTGATGTGAAATCACCTCCATTATCTGACCTTAAGCACTTGATTTTCAAATCAATCTTGTTTTCAACCATCTCTTTGAATATCCTGAAACATTTGAATGCCGCTGACTTTTTCTTGAGAAAACAGACTTTGTTCATTCTTCTATAATATTCAATAAGTATCATGAGGTATTGTTTTCCATTTAGCCCTTTTGTTCTCATTAGTTCACATAGATCAATGTGTACAATATCCAATGGTTTTGTTGTAGAGTGTTTCGTTGTTATGAATTCAATTCTTGTTTGCTTTCTATGTAGACAGTTCTTGCACAACGTATTGGTTGGTTTTGAAATTTTAGACATTTCTCTTACTGCTTCCTTTCTGCTAATTTTGACAAGATTGTCAAAGTTCATATGACCCATTCTATTGTGCCAAAGCCAAATTTCATTTTCATTTCCCAAGAAACATCTTTCCTTTCTGATATCATTTAAGATGTATATGTTGTTTGGATTCCTTATTGTTGTTTCCACCAACTTGCCTTATTCTTCTTTCCTTATCTCACATTTATTTGTGTCTAATAGAAGTGTGTGTCCCTGGTCACATATTTGACTCACACTTATCATATTATGCTTCATGTTTTCGACAAGTAGGACATTTTCTGCCATGACATCTTTACTTCCAAGCTTGACTGTGCCTTTTCCTATATTGTTTGCTGAGTTATCTTTTCCAAACAAAAATGATCCATCTTTTTCTTTATTTAGATTTACAAACTTGTCCTTATCACATGTCATATGATTTAACAACCACTGCCAACATACGAATCACTTTTTTTTCTTTGTTCTTGAAGAGAAATCAAACATTCTTCAATGTTTAGTTTATCTTGCTTCGTTTTCCATATCCTTGATGGTTGTTTTACATGACTATTGAAATCCCGCTTTGGTTCCCTTGGAGGAACACTCAATATGCAATGTTTGGACATGTGTCCAAAATTGTTGCATTTGTAGTATTCTAATTCATTATTTAATGAGCCAAAACTAGTATAGTTTTTGTTGTACACTTCATGAGGATTTTTGAGGTAATTATTTCTAGAGTAGCCTTCATAGTTTCTTTTGTTCTTAGAATAGTCTCTACAATTTATATCCTTGTTCCTAAAATTGTTACATGAATAAAATAAACCAAGAAAAATAGTTAGGTACCTGAGTGTGGGAGATATTCTAAGTGGTGCAACTTTTCTGTAATATTCTTCTTGAATTATCTTCGTTGCTAGTTGTTGATTCTTTGTTCTAGATCTTCTAGGTGGTGCAATTCTTATGTACTCTTCTTATTTATTTTTCTTCATTTTCTGAATGTTCTCCTTTTATTCCAACTAGTTTTTGAGTGTTTCTTTAATCCTTCTAGATTCTTCTATTTGGGCCTTTAGATTCATAATCACCTGTTGGATGTCTTCATAGTTTTTGTTGGGATTCTGAGAACCCTCATTTAGCTTGATAAATTCTTCCTTGAGTGATTTTTTTTTCTTCCTTTCTCCCTTTAGCTCACTTAAGGCGTTGATTAGTTCTACTTCAAGATATACTTCACCTTCTTCTTTATCATTTTATTGAGTTTCCAATGCCATAAAAAACACTCTTTTTGAGTCACCGTCACTATCATCATCCTCATCAGATGAAGAACTATATTCTCTTGAGTAGAGGATTTTCTTGAAGACTTTTCTTTTATTTCCCTTTTGGATCTTATTTTCTTTCTTGGGAACTTATTCTTCATCACTTTATGAATTCTTAGCATAAGGGAATTTAGCATAAAAATGACAAATTTTACCACAATTAAAACATTTTAAGGGAATATTACCTTTGTACTTTCCAGTTCCTCTCTTCAACTTCCTTACAAAGTTTTGCATTTCTTCATCTTCATTTGAATAATTGCTACAATTGCAGTTTGACTTTGACTTTTTCTTATTATTTCTTGTCTTCTTGGATGCTTTGAAAGTTCCGTCCTTCTTAGATGGATTATCCTATTCTATTCTCATTTCATAAGCTATAAGTATCCCATGTAGCTCATCCATGCTCAACATAGCAAGATATTCTCTTTCTTCTAGGGATGAAATATTACGATCAAATATAATTGGAAGAGACCTTAGTACCTTTTGAACAATCACTATTTCTTTAATTTCTTCTCCTAAGCCTTTAATAACATTCACTATTTCATCAACTCACTGAAAATAAGATAAAATATCTTCATCTTCCTTCATTTTTCAGTTTTTCAAATTGACCTCTATAAGTTTCAAGCTTGGCCCCTTTGACTTTTGCATATCCTTCGTAAACATTTTGACGTTTGTCCCAAATATCCTTTGCAGAATCACAATGCATAACCTTGACATATATTGAAGCAACCAGGCCATTCAAAATATCATTTTTAGCCTTCAAATTGTTTCCACTAAGATGTTTTCCATATTTATCTGTTGGGGGAGTGGTAGGTTCCATATTTATCTCTTACAACTTTCCATACATTAAATCCCCATGATTGCACAAACGATTTCACCCTTTTTCTCCAAAAGGCACAGTTCTGACCACCAAACAATGGCATTCAATTCTTAGTGCACTCCATGATCTACCTTCTAGTGATAAGAGTGTTTTTGAAGGACCTACTCTGATACCAATTATTGGATTATTCACTAATACTAAGAGGGGGGTGAATCAATATTAGGCATATTTTACCACTTTTAATCACTATATGAAAGAATTTAAGATATCAATAGTTTACCACTTATGATTTCATTCAAGATACCATAATCATGTAACAAAAAATGCATAAATACACAATAATTTTACATGGAAAACCAAATGGGATAAAACCACATAATGCTTTCTTATATATCAGAAGATTACATTCATAGGAAGCACCAACACCCAAAATTATCTAGCACTAACTAGAAGGAGGTACCAACCCCCTGTTTATAGGATCCAACTTGAAGGAAGGTACAAATCCCTATATTCTCCAGCTCCAATTGGAAGGAAGCTCCAACCCCCTATTTATAGGTTCCAACCTAAAGGAAGTGACAACTCCCTTTCCTTGAACCTTCCTTCCCCCCTTAAATATAAATAAGAGAATCAACCTGTCAATGTTATTGTCACTGATACTGATATACCATCATCATCAAAATTAATACAATCACATAAAACACATGCCAAGATCACCACTTGAATATCCTCCAAATCATGTGCTCAAAATAACCATGATATGAATCAAACCATGTGACAAGACATCCAAGATGTGCCTTAAATAATATACCATGCCTAAAATCATATACCCAAAATGTGCCTTAAACATGTGCCAAAATATCCAATATATACCTTAACCATATGCCAAAATCTCCAAGATACAAGCCTCAAAATATATAAATTAACATACCTTTCAACATGTGAACAACTTGGTGCATTATATATCATATATTTAGAACTTCCTCAACTTCAACATTAAAAAGAATACCTTCCTTAAAAATTTCATTAGCCTCACGGGATTGGACCGAGCAATAGGTAGGGCCTCATGTGATGATACCAGGAAAACCAGTGGGGGCCTCGAGGGACACCCTATACTTGACCCACATGGTTTTTCTCAAATAGGGTTTTCTAAAAACCCTTCTCCAATCTATGGCTCTGAGCACTCCCTCCTTCACACAACTCTGCTACTTCGCTTTTGCTAAGAAATCACATCGTTTCTTTTGTATAAATGAGAGGTTCTTGATGTGTATTTATATCATTCCAAGTAACTTCTTTACTTGTAACTTATTTTTCTTAGATCCAGGGCTTCTTCACTTGCTTTCAGGGATTCATATTTAAGAGGGAATAACTTCTCAACTGAGAGGAACCACGTGGCGTTCCACCTACCATTGGAAATGGTTTGACGAGGAATATCAATCCAATGAGTTTTTGCATTTGCAATGTCTCTCACTCTCTTTTTCCTCAATCAACTTTGGGCTTCATGACCACACCTTAAGGGTTTCTTAACTACTTAACCACTTAACCATACTTCCAGGGCTTCTTGTAGATTTCTTCAAAGTGTCTTTCCATGAAGGCCATGCTTAAAGATACACCATAAAGGGACCACATTGAAGAATTCTTCAAATACACCCATCCCTTCTAGAGGCTTCCAGACTTCTTTTAGGGTTGACATCAATGAAAACCAATTTTCCAACATAATTTTATTGCATCATCCTAATTAAATATGATCTGACACTTGTTATAGCAAGATTTGCCTCACCATTGCTATCTTGCACATAATACCTTTTTCCATTTCCCTATGTAGACTTATCAAGCCCCTTTTTGATAAATCTAGAGCCAAATTATATATTTTTCCACATATATGCTTCCTAACTGCTTTGCAAGGTGCGTGTATGCTTGTTGCTCCACTACAACTCGCATATATTGGGATTTGTGCTAGAAAATACAAAATGAGGTCGGGTTTCCATGTCATGACAAATGATGTTTGATCTTTGGCCTTCCATATATTGGAAACATTCTGACTCGGCCCTTCAGTTGCATTCCAGAGGCTATAAGAGCACAATTTTGAGCTATGGAAAAAGAGAGAGAAAGAATTCAACTTTGAGAGCAAAGTTACTCTGGAGAAATTACTTCATATCGAGTCTACATCCCTTTGTCCCTCAAGTTTGAACATAGTATTCATCCTCCAAGCTCTTCCCTTATTGTCAAGAGGATCTCATTATCTCTTTGCTATGAGCTTGCCTTTGGTGGAGGATTGAAGTGGTGGAGACCCAGTTGGAAGGAACTTGGTTTCTTGGTTTCGAACCGTGCCGACACAGAAGTATGTAATGTTGATACTTTTGTTGATCAATTATTAATAGAAATAATACTTTCCCATCCTATTGATATCTTGAAAATATATGATTATTATCCATGGGCATGTTTGTAATGTTCATTAATGGATTGTGCTATCTAATGTGCTAACTCATTTTATATACTATCACTATATACTTGCATTGCTTGTTTGTTGAGAACTTCTTGCAGGTGTAAAGCTTTGGGTAAAAGTGTTCAACGGTGGAATGACATCAAATGATTGGATCGAGGTAGGCTTCTTCCTCGTATTTCACATTAGTTTATATAGCACATGTTGGAGTTGAGTTGATTTCTGCAGTCATACCTGTCTATTGTAGTTTACCCTTAGCCATAGATATTTTTTCCCTTGTAACAGAATTGGTGACTCCACTGGGGAGAGATCTTCCTTCTAAGGGTTGAAGTATTTTTTCTTCTTACATTGCTCTTTTTCTTTTGTATTTCTTGTCGTATCACATTTGGACTGAGTCTGTTCACTCTGAGTCTGAGTTTTCAGCCTTTTAACCTTGCCTAGGCTTGTTTTAAAAGATATACTCTATTTTTTCCTTGACAACCGTGTGTATACGCTTGTTGTCCCACTACAAGAGGTGTATATATTCCCTTTTCTCTTGAACATGAGCATATACCACTTACCCCTTGCTTTTTTTCTTGGTTTAGTGACTGTTGGGTAGGTTTTTAGAACCACTGAGCCTTCTTAGGTCTCTATGGTACCTGTTGAGATTATTTGGGATGACAGGAAACCTTTTGGGAGTTGAATTTTTGGGTGGCATCTTTCTCTTTGTTTTCCGTTTTTGATTTTTCCTTGGTAGTTGGGCTGTCTGCTTAGCTGCTTGGTATTCTGCTCGAGTGATTGATTTTATACACAGTAGAAGTTATATATCAAGTTGCATGTCATTCCATGCATTTTCTTTTTAAATACATTGAAAATACAAAAAAAATAGGCATTTTGCATTGGTTGGTATTTTTGTCTTTGAACCTTTATCATTAGCTTAGCACATTTAGGGAAAGATTGTATTTTACTTCTAAGTTGCAGAGTTAAAATTGAAAATTGCATTGTTTTTATTTAGCATATCATTCACTGAAAAGTTAAGGTTAGGCTTTGCATTATATCTATTTTTATTTTCGTGCAAAGTCATAACACCATGAGTTTCATTTCCACACCTCTTTGAGTAATCATGGCCAATAAAATTTATTCTTTAAACTAAAATTGATTAGTCACGATTTTATTTTTTAGGGTGCACAAACTAGCCTAGGATTTAGTGCCTTGGAATAGGATTTTGTGAGTAAACTTCTCCAAGGCAATTAAATCAACTTATGTGTCTGAGACAGGGAGTTGAGAAATCCATTGTATAATTGGTAATATCAGGAGGCTCCGCTCACACAGGAGTTAATCATGAGGTCACGTGAAGTTAGTTGAAGGGATAACCCTATGGATACTCACCTAGTGTCAGAGATATTTCTATGGATTTATTTGTATTTGGGGATCTTTCTAGTGCCCATACCTCTTTGAGAGGCGGTGCTTTGAAGGTTTCAGGCTTTGCTACCCTACCAATACGATGATCTAGACTTACAACTTCTCACCTCTGCATTGTTTATACAATGGTTTATTAGTTGCTTGACTTAGGTTTCTCATAGGTTACTTGCAGGGGTTATTCTTCTTGTATCCTGAGTCAAATAGGGGTCATACAACACACAGCCTTTATGGAGGATTACCTCTCCGGGGGGGTCTAACTGATTGGTTTTTAAGCCTACAAGGGCCCTTATAATTGATTCTGTTACCTCCAAACTTTAGTAGGGAGTCTCAGGTCCCTCTTAGACGAGGCATACCTTCTTTAGAGAGGGAAGCCACTCAACCACTTTAGCCCATTTTCATGCATATTGGTTGTTTGACTTTTTGGTATGCTCTTTGATTACTAGTTGGCCTTAGGATATCTTTTTATTTGTTGAGATTCATAAGTCGTCATGGAGTCGGACCAACTTCCTCGCAGGTCCCGTCGATTGTTATAGTTACCACCGGTTTTTGAGCTATTTCCTTCTAAAAGGTGTAGAGTTATCATGAGTGGTACACACACATCCACTTTTTAGAATTGTGATCCTACAAGGATGAGTACTGAGTCTAGTCTTCAAAACACTAGGAGTTCATCAAATACCAATCCTACTATAGTTAATTTCACTCCTTCGACACCTGAAGCCGCTACAGTTGTAGTGCCGTAGGCCTACACCGATACTATGGAAATGCTTCGTCTCTTGCCTATAACCCTTTTGGGGGTTTTGGCCACTCACTGAGTTACAATGTTCAGAACATCCCCATGGCTACTAATCCATTTTCTTATGGTATGCCAAGTTTCACTTCGTAGTCTTCGAATGCCATCCTAGCTGTTGGCCATAACGCTAACCTTGGACTTGGGGGTACCACACCTCCTTACACTCCCTTTTTGTTTGTAGGCTCTCATGTTCCCCAAGAGAATCCTAATGTAGGAAGTGTCCCCTTCCCTAACCCCAGGTCTAATCCTTCTACGACTGGATGGAACAACCAATATGGAGGACAAGTTCTACCCTATATGTTAGACAACTGAGAGGGGGGGGGGTGAATTAGTTGTACCTGAGCTTAAACAATTATGCTTCTTTTAAACTCTTTGCTGAAACAATAAATTATGATCAAAATAATGCAGGGAAATAAACAATGGAACATTCATCATCAGTCACATATATGAGAAACACAAAGACAGATATTTCCTGAGGAAACCCATACAGGGTAAAAACCTCCCTTTTTTTTATATGATAAGTAATAGTTACATTCTTTACATTATCATACATATGAGAACCAACTAATAATGAGGCTACAACCTCTATTTTGCAAGCTGAAACTTGTTGAGAGCACCAACTCTCTGTTTTCTCTAGCACCAACTAGAAGGAAGCACCAACTCCCTGGTTTCTCTAGCACCAACTAGAAGGAAGCACCAACTCCCTGTGTTC
>ML801488.1:81789-98695 GCA_009831015.1 Picea engelmannii | reverse complement strand
AACAGTTTTTTGGCCATTTTGGCAATTTACTATTTTTAGCAGGTTTTCACTTCCGGGGCCATTTTGAGGGCCTAAATGAAGTTTTTTCAAGATCGAGGTTCTTAATGATATCCAAAGGCATGATTTAGCCCCCAAAATGAATATCCTCGACGATACCTTTCCAACAAGCTATCACATGCCTAAAACGAAGATCGTATGCAAAAGTTATGACCCCGGGAAGTTGATGCACCAACTTACCCAAACGGGGCCCACATGACTTTTGGCGCTTCATCTCCTAGGGTTAGGTTTTTGGATGTCTAGGACTTTTGGCATTCCCAATTATTGTAAAAAGTCCTCCAAAGCCTCATTGTAACCATATTCTTGCGAATGTGAGTAGCAGTCACATCTCTTCTCAGAGATAAGCTGCCACCATTCTAGCGAGTCTTTCACTCTGTATTTTTACAGTCTCTGTACATTTCTTTGATTAATAGAAATCGTGTATTACTTTATATCTATGTTTATGGTTGCATCTCTGATACATTTATGTTATATTATTGAATATCTGCAATATCTCTGTGCATTTCTTTATTATATCTCCGCTCTCATTTCGTGTCGAAAATAATCCGGATCAAAATTATAGTTTGTCATCCTTATTAGCTAGCACAACTGGCTTTACATAACCAATCTCTACCACATCCCAAACATCTGCACCTAAATCCATTATGTAGGTTCTCATTCTAACTTTCCATAAGGCAAAGTTTGTTCCATTGAATAGAGGGGCCTTATTGGTTGAATTTCCTTCATGGATTGACATGTTTAAGCTCTAGGATCTACCCTTAGATAAAAGGGGTCGGCTCTGATACCAATTGTTAGACAACTGAGAGGGGGGGGGGTGAATCAGTTGTACCTGAGCTTAAACAATTATGCTTCTTTTAAACTCTTTGTTGAAACACTAAATGATGATCACAATAATGAAGGGAAATAAACAATGGCACATTCAACATCAGTCACATATATGAGAAACACAAAGACAAATATTTCCTGAGGAAACCCATACATGGTAAAAACCTCCCTTTTTTTTTATATGATAAGTAATAGTTACATTCTTTACATTATCATACATATGAGAACCAACTCATAATGAGGCTACAACCTCTATTTTGCAAGATGCAACTTGCTGAGAGCACCAACTCTCTGTTTTCTCTAGCACCAACTAGAAGGAAGCACCAACTCCCTGGTTTCTCTAGCACCAACTAGAAGGAAGCACCAACTCCCTATGTTCAAGCACCCACTTGAACCTATGAGGACAATATTCCTCCCTAGCACCACCCAACCACCCTGAAATATAAATCTTTGCTTATGAAACTTATTACAGTGATATAATGTTCAATAATGACTTACCTGACTTATCACTATTTTACTGCATCTCGTTGCTCTGTCTGCCTCATTGCCTTCCTGCACACATGACTTGCGCTATCTACTTTTTTGGTTTTTATGCTCTGTGCGCCATGTCCATTCACTGCACAGATCCTCTTCTGTGCCATTCAGCTGCTGCACTCTCCTCCTTCTTCATACAAGAATCACTTTCAACAACAACAACCACAACAAACTCTAACAGCAACAACAACCCCATCTCTTCTCTGTACCGTGTATTTATAGCTTCTGTACACCTTGTGCATGCAATGTTCGCCATGCTTCTGCATGCATACTCTGCGTCGTTATCCTCCACCTCTCGAGTGCTCTCTTTGATCATCATCGTGATTCTTAAGCTTCTCTGGTGGTTCGCCTCATGTGTCAAGCATCATTGGGTGTTATGCTAATATTCCTCAGTCTCTCTGGCAGTTGAGACTCTTCGTCTTCTCTATGATAGTCGAACTCTTGATCTTCATCGACCCTGATCGATGGTTCATGATCTTGATGAATCAACGGTCCTGATCTCATCGTGATCTCGCATCTCATTGTTCCTTCATTGGAGATTTTTGTCACTCCAAGTCGCGATAGGCGAAACTACGAGATGTAGCTTTATGGTGCTCTAATCTTTTGCCACGCGTCCTCTTGATCCAACGGTCCTTGATTGAATCGCGATCTCACATCTTTGCTATTCCTTTGACTTTCGAGTCAGGGAGATGATGATATTTCGCCACATGTCCTCTTGATCCAATGGACCACGATTAAATCGCGATCTCGCATCTTCGCTGTTCCTTTGACTTTCCAGTCAGCGAGATGACGATCTTTCACCACGTGTGATCCCCCGCACAGATCCAACGGTCCTCCTGTAATCCGGATTTGACGGCTTTCCTTCTCTCACTACCTCGCGAACTCGCAACTTGGAGTACCCAATATTTGGACTCTCAACCTACGAAATCCTGAGTTCGCGAGATCTCTCGATCTCTTGCCACCTGTTCCCCCAGATGGACAGCTATAAATCTCTCGCCACTTCGCCGCCTCTCATCCTCGAGCCTTGCGACTTTGAGCACCCAATACTTCGGCCTTTATCCTGCGAACCCCCAAGTTCACGAGAACTCTCCGATATTTGCCACGTGTTCTTCCCAGATGGACGGTCCTAATCTTCTTGTCACTTCGCCGCCTCGCGTCCTTGTGCCTCGTGACTTTGAACACCCAATACTTGGGCCTTTATCCTGCGAACCCCCGATTTTGCGAGATCTCTCCGATCTCTGCCACGCGTCCTTCCCAGATGGATGGTCCTGATCTTCTTGTCACTTCACCGCTTCGTGACCTCGCGCCTCGTGACCTTTAACACCAAATCCTCTGATCTTCCACTCACGAGCTTCCGAGTTCGCTCAGATCTAACGCCTGAGATCTATCCTTCTCTTCAACGTGTGCTCTTATTGTTTTTATTCAGACCTGACGACCCTCATGCTATCGGGAATTTTGGATGGGATCCAACGATCAACGACGCTTCTCCTCCAAGTTTACACATCCTTCTTACTTGAATAATTTCAACTCTGCACTAATTCCTCTTGAGCCTACGTTGCTCCTGTTTTTCCATCGATGCACATTCTGATCCTGCCATCTTCACTGTTGTACTTGCCATCAATGACAAGCATACGCTATCTGTCTAAACATTTTCCAACACTATATCCCTATCCCCTCGGTGCTGAATTCGACCAATACTTTTGGCATAACGAATCCACTTCAATCCTTCAGATTCCCACTTAGAGGAGGTCAGTATTATGTCTTGGGCACCCCCCAATATAGATCTAATCCAGTTGGGGGTAGTTTTAACAACCCTCAGTTTTGATCTAATCCAACTGGGGCGAATTTTCATAACCCTTATTAGAACATTCCTGCTGGAATGATGCCCAATCCATCTTTCACGAATCCTCCCAGAGGAGGGTCTTTTAATTCCAGACAAGGTTCTAGTCTTGACTAGAACCCTGGATGGAACACAACTCCTAATACTCAGTCTTTTGTAGGAGGATGGGGTTAGGTTTCGCAACCCCGTATTCCCTTTCTGGCTGTGCTTAATTTGCTAGATTTGTCTAAACTAATGAAAGACCTGGTGAGTCATGATCCCACATGGCCCCCTGTCCACACCAATATTCTGTCAGACATTCAAAAGTTTGAAGGTAAGAATGGTAAGGACCCTCATGATCACGTCACTACTTTTCACCTCTAGCGCTCATCGAATTCTTTGAATCATGATTCTATTAGATTATGATTGTTTTAGCGCACTCTTATTGTGATTGCATCATAATGGTATATTAAGATACCTAGGGGAACATATGGGTCTTTTCAATAGTTAGTGATAGCCTTTCTTAACCATTTTCAACTACCCATTTGTTACGATGCTGGCCTTGAACTTTTGTCAACTTTACGCCAGGGTTCTGGCACTCATATTTCAGACCATATCCAAGAATGGCATAGGAGAAGATGGTTAGTTAAGACTCCCATACCCCCAACCTTTCTTTTAGAATGGTCTTTAAAATCTTTGCACGCTCCTATTTCAAAGGACGTTTCTACTTCCGGGGTATTCAATGAGGAAGAGGCCATTTTAGAGCCCAACAATTCAATTTGATCTATGCTTAGTCTGGGATGTTATACCACCTTCTTCTTGATGCACCGTGGTCGACTCATGATCCTAGACAGGGTATTGGCCCCCATGCCAATGGAATTGTGGGGTCCACCAATGTAAAGTCTGCAGACTTGGCAACGAAGTCTGTCGGAGGACCAGATTCATCTAGATCCTCAAACCCACCCAATCGATGGATGTACATTTCGTGCAGTCATCAAAAAACCCAAATGGTGACCAACAACTAGATGGGAATAAATAGAAAGGAAGAAATAATCATAGACTTGGGAAGAATAAACCCAAGTACAAGAATAATAATGGAAAATAGAATGATAATGCTGGAGAGGGCACGAAAGAAAAGTGTAAGGTTAAGTTTCCTTGTAAAATTTCTACAGATGATCACCTTCACATTTATGCCCCAAACTTGTGGAAGCTGCGAGGCTTTTAAATCTTTCGCCCGCTGTGCTAATGAATCCTTTTCCTCACAACCAACACTTAGCCTCGAGTTCTTCGAACTCCATAAATGTGTCTGGTGGGAGTCAAAACCCACCATCGTAAGATGGTGACCATGTTTGTATCAATATGGTTGATGCAAAAATCAATATAGCCACTCGCTCTCAAGATTACGACTCTTCAAAAGCTAGTACTAGCCTAGAAGCTCCTCCTCCACCCTCAGAGATGAATTTACATATTGAGAAACCAGAGCCACCACCTCATATTATGAAAGGAGTATTCAAGAACTCTACCCATAACCCTAATGCTAAAGCCTCCTAGAACTAATCTATTGTTGAGGATCTAGACCAAACACCTTGTTCGATGTCTGCTTTGGAGGTACTCCAGACGTTTCCATCACATAGGAATGCCTTACTCTCTACCTTAGGATCTCTAGAACCTAGTGGCTCAAAGATCATCAAGTTCGATGTCACAGATGTGAAGCCTCACTTACCCTACCATGTGGCTTTCCAAATCCACGTGGAGTATTCTAAATATACCATTAAATGAGTAGTCGTTGATGAAGGTGTTGCCACTTGCGTGATGTCCTTAGCTTGTTGGAAAGCTATCGGTTCTCCAACCCTTTCAAAGTCGTTGACCATGTTGACTGCATTCGATGGTCATTCCTTCCACCCTCATGGTATTCTCCCTGCCTTTTTGGTCCAGTTAGGTGGGAAGACAGTAGAAGTGGAAGTAGAGGTAGTTGATGCACCTCTCAATTATAACCTATTACTAGGTCGTAATTGGACTTATGCTATGGTCGTTGTTGTATTGTCCATTTTCCACATGCTTTGTTTCCTCATCAAGGGGATATTGTGACGATCGACCAGTTATCCTTTGCGTACTCTAGCCTGAACGTATCTATTGGACTGTCGATCCCTGTGGTCGACAATTCTCAGCTGACAACTGAGAATATCGATGTCAGAATGTATTCTTCCCTCATGGGTACTTTTGACTTCTCGACACCGATTCACCACATTTATGCCATATCCAGTATGCTCGCTTCAGTAGAGAGGTCCATCCCTTTCTACACTTCTTATTTCAGTGACCCTTGGACCTTACCTTCTCCGACTTCATCAATTGAAGGTCAGTCACATGATGGCATGGCTATTTCAATATCGATAACAGAGATTGGATATCAAGCTATCCTTGACTCTTCTGCCGATCCCGATCTTGTTCCCTCGCAGATGGTCGAGGAGGATCCAGTTCTCAGGCCCATGTGGGCCACTTTGTTATCTTGTTCACATGATTTCTTGGATGAGACTTTGCCTTCGAATGAAGCCATCCTTGAAACCATGAATTTTTCCGAGAGACCTTGGGACTATATGCATCATCGATCTTATTTTCTCCCAAGTCTTGAAAAAATTGAGCAACATGAGTTTAGATCTATCTTGAGTGAGATAGTCGGTCACGCCGTAGTTCCACTTGATACACATGGCATTTACATTGAAGGGAATATGGCGATTATTTCTCCCACTTTCCAGATCGATATCTCTCATACCCTTGGCAAGATTGGAAATGTAAATATAGGTGCAAATTGTTCGCCAAAAGAGATTCTGATCTACACCAACCTCTTCAAAGAATTTCGAGATGTATTCACTTGGTCATATGAAGAGATGCTAGGGATCAACCCCCATATTGTCGAACATGAGATTAGGACTTACCCAGATGCTAAACCCGTTCGACAATGTCTTAGAGCTGTTAATCCTCAGAAGGCCCCTGCTATTAAGGCAGAGGTAGAGAAGCTACTTAATGTCGGCTTTATCTATTCAGTTCCCTTGATCGAATGGGTATCCAACCCCATTCCTGTGAATAAAAAGGAAGGAACCATCCACATGTGTATGGAATTTTTCGACCTGAACAAGGCCTGTCCTAAAGATAACTTCCCCACACCTTTCATTGATCAGATTCTCGATGAGTCTATGGGAAGTGAAATATTTTCTTTTATGGACAAATTTTCAGGCTATAACCAAATCCAGATCAAACCCAAAGACCAACATAAGATGACATTCATATGTCCTTGGGGCACGTTTGCATACTAGAAAATGCCTTTCGGCCTGAAAAACGCTGGAGAAACCTTCCAATGAGCCATGACTTTCACTTTTCATGATCTCAAACACATAGTCGAAGCTTACATCGATGATATTGCTACTCACTCTCACAAGAGAATGGATCATGCTACACAACTTTGACTGGTTTTTGAAATATGCTGCTACTATAGAATCCGACTCAACCCTCATAAATTCATATTTTGCATTAGATCTGGCCATATCTTAGGATTCTTAGTCTCCAAGACAGGGATCATGGTAGATCCACTTAAGGTTGAGGCAATTCTTCAGTTGCCTCCCCCACGCACGAATAGACAACTTCAAAGTTTATAGGGGAAAGCTAACTTTTTGCATCAGTTTATTGTGAATTATGCCAATATCACTAAGGGTTTCATGCACCTATTGAAGAAAGACATGCCATTTATCTAGGATGAGTGAGCCCAACAGTCTTTTGATGCTTTAAAGAAAGCCGTGGTATCGACCCCTCTGCTGAAATCTCCTGATTACAGTAGAGATTACTTGTTGTATATCACCGCATCTGAAGAGACCATTGGTATGGTTATAGTTCAGGAGGATGATGAGCTCTGCGAGCATGTCATATACTATCTCAGTCAAAATTTAGTCGGTCCTGAATGAAATTACTCACACGTTGAAAAGCTAGTTTTGGTTGTCGTCCACGCAGTCCAACATTTATGACACTATATATTTCTTTGCAAAACTACTGTGGTTGTTGATGTTAATCCATTTCAATATGCCCTCACTAGATGTATCATAGGTGGGAAATATAATAAATGGATTGTCATCCTACAAGAATTTTTTCTCGACTTTTCTTTGGCCAAGTCCAAGAAATCACTAGTTTTTGTAGAGTTAATATTTGATTTCTCACGATTAGACGAAGGTGTTATTCCAATCGATTCATTCACGGATGAACACATTTTCCTTGTCTCGTCGTTCGACTCTTGGTATGGAGATATTGTTTTATATATTCAAACCTTGAAGTTCGTTCAACATCTCTCGTGAGATGATCGATGACATGTTAGATACCAAGCCAAAAAGTATACAATCGTCAGCGACACTTTGTATCTTCGAGGAATAGATAAAATCTTACGTTGTTTCTTAACTCATGAAGAAGCAGAGTTAGTCCTTAATGATTTCCACAAAGGGGCTTGTGGCGGTCATCTATCCGGGCTTGCGACAACCCAAAAAATCTTGTGAGTCGGTTACTTCTGGCCCACCATATTTAAATATTGTATTGAAGTGGTTAAGAAGTGTCACCCCTGCCAGGTGTTCACTTGAAAAATGAGCTCGCACCCAGCCCCTCTCCACCCAATCATTACCATCGATCCCTTCACTAAGTGGGGAGTAGATTTCGTTGATTGCAACCCAACTTTGGCTGGGGGGAATAAACACATTATCGTGGTTGTCGACTACTTCACCAAGTGGGCCTAAGCCATGCCTACCATGAAATCTGATGGGAATACTACAACTCTTTTCGTATTCAACCAAATTATCGCCCAGTTCGGTATCCCCAGTGATATTTTCACTGATCATGGCAGTCATTTTCAAAATGAAATGATGATAGAACTAGCATCTAAGATGGGGTTTAAACATGATCACTCGTCTCCTTATTACCCCCAAGAAAATGTCAATTAGAGGCCCTCAATTAGTCTCTCAAGGCCATTTTGCAAAAAACTGTCAATCAGAGCAATTCCAACTGGTACATCATGTTATATCCCACACTTTGGGCATACCGAACCTCGGTTAAGATTGCCACCGGTTTTTCTCCTTTTCAGTTAGTACATGGTGTGGAGTTGATACTTCCCGTTGAATGCGAAATCCCTTCTCTCAAATTGGCAGTTGAGCTCCTACCTAACACTTTAGATTTAGAGCAACACCTCGTACACCTAGAGAGTCTTGATGAGCAACGTCGGGATGCCTTTACGGCTATCGAGGCAAACAAGAAACATGTCAAGGTTCAGTACGATAAGTTTGTCTGTCCCCGGCTGTATGCTAAGGGTGACTTGGTCCTCTTGTATGACCAAGACAAAGAACTGCTAGGGCCAGGAAAGTTTAAACCCATGTGGCATGGTCCTTATATCGTGTGACGTGTTCTAGAAAAATGATCCTACGAGTTGGAAGATTATGAAGGGAATAAATTGGCTGATCCTAGAAATAGGCTCTACTTAAAAAAGTATTACACTCGAGCCATGGACTTGGGAGAAACCCTTTGTATACTAATGTAAATTTAGTGTATATACACCTTTTTCACTTTTTTGTCTTTGACTTGCTTATCGAGTTTTCCCCTTTTTTGGCAGATGTCAATGAAATCTTTGGTCTACGTAGGATTTGTAGACAGAGCCATTCGTCATACACGGAACTTAGCTTCTGCCGCTTGGGTGATTTACTCGTCTAAGGGTTTGCTGGTGTCCTCAGGTGGCATATGCCTTGGGCCATACACGAATAATGTGGCCGAATATAGCGTCATTATATAATTATTTCACGATGCTATCTCACATGGTATTCACTCTATAGAGGTGCACCTAGATTCTCAGTTAGTCGTACATCAGTTAAACAGACATTACCATGTGCGTGATCCAACGTTACTCCATCAATTCCTATGGGTACATCTTTTAGAACGACAATTTGATTTTATTACATATTTTCACATTCCTAGAAGTTCTAATCATGTATCTGATGCCTACGCTAATTATGTTTTGGATTGGCATTTGTCACATTAATAAAGAAAAGAAGACCATTAAATCAATGTACTCATTGTAAGATATAATTACAACTGAAGATCCCTCCTTTTATATTTCCAAAAAATATGGTGTTTTATATTACAAAATTGGGGCTAAAACCTTCAAAAATACATATAAAACTGATATACATGTCCTATGACATCTATGCCTGTGGCACCGGATGAGTCTCGTGATAGCAAACCATGGCATTGGCGAGACGCTGGAAGAGTCGTACCCATGCTCTAGGTACATCGACAACCTGCCTCTGCATGGCTTCAGGTAGATCCTCCACCTGAACCATATGAATCCTCTATTTCAAATGTGACAGGTTGCCCTACACGTTCTGAAGGACCCTCTCCACCTCTCCCCCCACTGCCTCATCTGCCCGGTGCCTTCACTTGTGTCATAGGAATCCCTCTGGTCATTGCAGACCCACATCTGCAACTGCACAAGTATCGATTTAATATTTAAAAACACCATCCAAAAAATATTTTTGTTCTTTTAAAAGAAAAAAATACAAAAAATGAAATATATAAAAAACATTGTTTACCTATGGCGCCGTAGGTGGCTCCTAGTGGAAGCGACATATCAGGATCACCTATGAAATCAATTCCTGCATAGGGATAGTTGTCTAGAGCTATGATTTGTCTCCCCCACCAGAAGAAAAAATCATCGTTGTAGGGTGTCACCACCCTACCTCCCCCCTGTTGTCTCATGACCTCGACCCATCATGCCATAGCTGGATCACGTGGCCCTCTAGGAATGATCTCCACTCTAGGTCCCAGGCTTGGGATCTGCTCGAAAAAGAAGCTACAAAGGATAGAGGCAAACCCAAAGTTTCTCTTTGGCCCCTTCTTTCACTCTGTCAGCTGGCCTTTCATGTTGGTCAACAAAGAGGTACACCAATCGTACACAGTAGGTCTCATACACTCCAGTGCGTAAAACATAAGTGGTCTTGATTCTTGATGCAGCGAGGCCAACCCTATGCTCCTGGTAAGCATGAGCACAATAATCTTCAAGCTAAGGTTACCTATAGCCCGGATAGGGATTTGAATTCCCGCCATGGGAGTCCCTGCAATACAGAGGGCCTCGATGTATTCTTCGACCTTCATCCCACTTCCGACCCTGTGTGAATTAAGGTCCACGACCTGTCCTCAGTGTGAAATTCCTATAAAGAAGTAGATGTCATCTACTTCAATCCTTAATGGTTTCCCATCAAGGATAAAGCTCTCACTATCTGGATCCCAATAGCCCACCAACATTTCCAATAACCTCACTTGGGCCCTTATTCCTTTAAGAGCCCAAAACTTGTATAGACCACATATCACATATTTTTAATGCCGCTTGAGCCACTAGATCCCTTTCCACTACTGCATCTACCTCCTCATGCTCTCTCTCCCTCCACTCCAACACCATCCTACAAAAACCAAATCAATTTTTGAGTTAAAAACTTATTTTTTTCCATTTTGCACACGTATATGCAGTTTATCCAAGAACAGTCGTGGGTAGGGCTTGATGTTTTACCCCTGTAGTTCACATAGGGGTGTATATTTGGTCGTATACGCAACATATTAGTAGAAACCTGCGTATACCCAAAAACACAATTTGCTCCCTTAAAAACTAAAAAACTTGAGCCCAATTCAAAATTGTAAATCATTGAATTTGAAGAGGATGGGATGAAGAGTTACCTGGACCAGATGACTTGCGATTCCATTGCCTATTGCTCTTGCGATCATTGTTTAAATTCCAGAGGTATGTTAGTCCAAATTGCACTATTTTGGGTGAAAATAAAAATGACATAGTAAATTGTGATTTTATTACTATTTATAAAACATTTTTACCCATTTGATATAGTTTTATGCCATTATTTTGTCTAATGGACTAATTCAAAAGTGGTTTTAAGCTGGTTTTTGTAGTTTCGACTCATTTTTCTTATAGATTTCAATGTCATGGTTGGTTGTTCGTATCCTCAGGCAGGTATATTCATAACCTAGCATATAGGATAGGTATTCACTACATCATGTAGTTTTGCATTATCCTCCAATTACCACTTTTTACACCTTAGGTAAGAACCCATTTATTGTGACACATTAACCTCCATCTGCTATCATAGCATCGCTAATAAATGGTAGAGACTTACCAAACATGGTTACCCTAGTTAGAACCTCTTTGTCATTTGGTGCCCATGCCGATATTTTTCCTTAGGACCGGGAGTCCATTAGAATTCGATACATGACTTTACAATAAGCCTCATTTCTCATTCATGCACACGTGGCCTTACTACCCACAAACTCCCAAAAACATGAGTCTTAGTTAAGCTCTTTTCCAACTCGTTACTAAAAAATGAAAATATCGCCGAGTGATTTGTCCTTTTCACACTTGTTAAAATTGGATTTGAAAGATCATGAGTCTTAGTTAGGCTCTTTTCCAACTCGCTATCAAAAATGGAAAAGATCGTCGAGTGAAATTGTCTTCTTCACATTTGTAAATTGGATTTGAAAAGACGTCTATTTGGCACAAGTTTACCCCCTTTTCAAACCAAGTAGACTAAAATATATAAAACAAGACATTTTTTGGCATTAAATTGTGATTGCATCTCATTCCCTTGCTTGCAGTATTGAACCTTTAATCGGTTCTCTCTTTGTGTTATAAACCATGGCCCAAGCAGTTTGCATCCTCAACCAAGCAAAGCCTTATCTATATCCTTTGAAATTTGACACCCTATACCCTGGAGGGAACATCACCCCGAGTGTGCATCTCTCTCATGCATTTCCTTGCATTGAGCATAGGTACGTTCCACAACTGGAACTAGTTTTGCTTACTTGCAACACTCGTTACCTCCTCTGTATCATAGCATTCACTTGTTATGAAAAAACAAAAAAAGATGGGCAGGAAGGGAGTACTATATTGTAATTGGCAGTAGTCGTGTCGCCTTTGAATAGAGAACAAAATTATTGAGTCCTTGCGTCATCATAATTTTGGGTTTAGCATGGCCTTAGGAAGCTGATCTCGTTACAAAAGTTTCTCTACCAACTGGTTAATCTTCCAGCCACTATAGAGAACATTATGGATGCCTCCTGCATCTAATTGGAAAATCATTAATTCTATGCTGCCAGAGTCCACCATATGTCTCATGCTCTTGTTCAAAGGAAGTCTATCAACCTGTGTCGACCATTCAGAAATCTTGACTTCGCATGTCGGCCATACCCTCAGTTTGTCTCAGAATCACATGATACTTTCGTCTTATGATGCACCCTGGCCCTACTTTCATCATTGGTAGGTCACTTTGAACCCAACAATTGACATTTCATCATGGGTTGTTGATTGGGTGGTTTCCCTTGTGTTTGACGACAAGACATCTATTCACACTTTGGGATTCGTGCAGTGTCTTGGATTCCATTAGCCTTATTGGTGCTTTCCTTGCCTTTGTCAGTAGTTTTCATCACTGGTTTCTATTCAAAGGGTCTTTTTCGTGTACCACTTGCATTTGGTACACGCGAAATATGCACAGGGTCATTGGTTCGTGAACATGTTCTTCGTCTGATCTCTACCAAATCATGAATCTCCTGCTTTGTTCCTTGTTCTAACTGATGAGAGATGCCTTAATTCTCTCCTTTTAGAGGGTCTCTTTCCATCGACTTCAGCTCATGTATTCTGGATACAAGACTTAGAGTTTTATGAGTACCTTGAGGTTTGCAGTCATTATTGGCAGGCTCTCTCACCATTGACAGATGGTAATACATCAATGCCTCCTGATCAATGGATCTCTCAAGTGTTCAACACCAGCTCCTTTATTCACATTTGTAGAGATGTACTCAGTGCCTTGATACCTACTTCCATCATTGATAGGCTGTCTCATTTTTGTTAACAGTATACCTCAATGATTGGTAATCGAATGATGTCTCATCGTGTTCGACCTCAACTCATTTATTCACATGATGTAGACTTTCACCATTGGCGGATTGTATTGAAGACTTGAAGAAATCACTTTGTAGACACATCTTTCCTGAGCTGTTGCTTCCATTTCATTGGACCAATACCGATTTGACTTCAGTGATCATGTGAGATTAGATTGTACTCCATGGTATACAAATATCTTCAGATTGATTTTGGGACTGGTTTCACTGGGCCTTGTTCATGACTATGAAAACTATTGGCATGTAACTGCATTTATATTTTCCTACTCATGGCCATGAACACTTGTTGGCATATTTTCCACATGGATCTGCATTGTATTTTTGGCAGCCATGTATGCAAAGTCAGTACATAATGTAATGAGCAATTGAGTTCGTCCAACTGGTTCTCTACCACTCCACTTTTGGGTTATTTATAATGTATTTTGGCCATCACAGATACTCTTCTGATCTCACACATTAGGGGGCATCTGTTATAGCAAGATTTGCCTCACCATTGCTATCTTGCATAGAGGGCCTTTTTCCATTTCCCTATGCACACTTATCAACCCCCTTTTTGATAAATCCAGAGCCAAAATTATATATTTTTCCACATATACTCTTCCTAACTGCTTTGCAAGATGCGTATACACTTGTTGCTCCACTACATCTCGCGTATATCGGGATTTGTGCTAGAAAATACAAAATGAGGTTGGGTTTCCATGTCATGACAAATGATATCTGATCTTTGGCCTTCCATATATTGGAAACATTCCGACTCAGCCCTTTAGTTGCATTTTGGAGGCTATAAGAGCACAATTTCGAGCTATGGAAAAAGAGACAGAAAGCATTCAACTTTGAGAGCAAAGTTACTCTGGAGAAATTACTTCATATTGAGTCTACAACCCTTTGTCCCTCAAGTCTGAACACATTGTTCAACCCCCAAGCTCTTCCCTTGTTGTCAAGAGGATCTCATTATCTCTTTTCTATGAGATTGCCTTTGGTGGAGGATTGAAGTGGTGGAGACCCAGTTGGAAGGAAATTTGTTTCTTGGTTTCGAACTGTGTCGACACAGAAGTCTGTAATGTTGATACTTCTGTTGATCAATTATTAATAGAAATACTCCTTTCTCGTCCTATCGATATCTTGCAAATATATGATTATTATCCATGGGCATGTTTGTAATGTTCATTAATGGATTGTGCTATTTGATGTGCTAACTCATTTTATATAATGTCACTATAGGGTGAAATCACGAAGGTGGGTTACACTTTCATGACAATCAGGTCTCCAAAATTTTGAAAAACATTTTTTCGACCGAACTAATAATATTTTTTGGACGAAAGATACTTTTTTCGGCCGAACTATTTTTCAGCCGAAAGAATAAATGTCAAATCGAACGGTGCAATAACCGCCCCCTTGATTTGCGTGTACAAATTTGGTTGGCCGGATATTTTCTTTTCGGTAATAAGTTTTCGGCCGAACAATTGTTCGGCCAAACTATATTTCGACCGAAAGATAGTTCGGCCAAACTATCTTTCAGCCGAAGATTTATTCGGCTGAATAATCTTTCGGCTGAAAGATGTTTTATATATTAAGCACACATCGATTTTGGAATGTTTTACGAAATTTTCTGGTCGTGGGCTGTATGCTGTGGTTGTAGTGTGCTGTGCTGTATGTTGTATGGTGTCGTTCACTGTATGATGTGTGGTTGTTGTGAGGAGGTCGCGAGGAGGTTGCTGTATGCTGTGTGGAGGAGGTCGCGAGGAGGTTGTTGTATGCTGTGTTGGTTGTCGTGAGGAGGTCGCGAGGAGGTTCGCTGTATGATGTGTGGTTGTCATGAGGAGGTCGCGAGGAGGTTGCTGTATTCATTGTCACTGAGGAGGTCGTCAGGACATGAGCGCAACTGAGGTTGGCGCCGAGGTCGTCGTTGCGGCGAGGTAAGTTTCTAAACCATAGCTTTAGATTTGTTTCTAAACCGTAGCTTTAGATTTGTTTTAGGTATGTTATATGCATATGTTATATAACATATGCATTAAAAATTTAAATACCCTACTCCTCTAAATACAAATTCAATCTTTTATATATGCATAAAAGTTATTATAGATTCGGATCTAACCTGTAAACAAAATCTAGCGAAACTTTTATCTTAGTTTTGAAATGTCTATCGATTCCCAAACCTTCTACGGTATCCATCATCCAAAGGCGTTGAAAGAAATCCATGGAATAATGCATGCCATTGCAATTTAAAATGCATACTTCTCATATTTGTGATTCTATTCAAATAATATAAGTTTAAATTTATTTAAAAAGAATCATACACTTTCTTTTACATCAATGCACATAAAAACTTTACACATACAAAGTGATAAAGTTTCAATCCCAATAACTGTATCATAATATACCGAATCATAATCTTGCATACAAAATATTAGTTCAACTACATTTATTTTTATTTTTCCACTATAAATCAATGTTTTGCACGAAAATACCCACTGTAATGTGGTGCACAGAAATACACTGTAAATCAACCTATAAAATACGTTTTTCCACTACTAATGTGGTGCATGAAAATACACTGTAAATCAACCTATAAAATATGTTTTTCCACTACTCTGTTTAGGATCTGTTATAGGCTACCTTGACGATCAAATTTGCACAGATCATCGACTCATTGAATTGTTATCAGTAGATAGTAGTCTTGAATTAGGATTGAATCTCTTAGCCATGGCAAATTGAAAACCCTCATGCGGGGTATCAGGAACCTCCTTCTCTCCTTCTAGCATCTGCACTACCGCTCTCATCGAAGGTCTGCAATGGGCATCGTCTTGGCTGCACAGAAAACTGATATGCAATAATCTGATAGCTTGTTTTCCTTCGAAATCATCATCACCTGAAAGTTTGGAATCGATCACCTCCAATTCTCTGCCAACAACAAGCATGCATGGTGGCCGACCATTGAAGGAAGGCGTGAGCCTGCATGCATCCATATAAAACTCAAAAATAAAATAAGCCCTTGAGGATAGTCTTCCACCTAGAAACGCGCAGACATTTGAGGAAAACCAGAAAATGAAACGTGGGTGGACAGTTTAGGAAATTCAAAGTGGTACAGATACCGAGAGTTCATAACAGATACCAAGAGTTCATAACAGGCACTCCCATCTGATCTCATCCGACTGTCTAGGAAAACAGATACCGAGAGTTCATAACCAATATGGTCGAAGACCATCTTTCCCAACAAAAAATAACCAGACCTATTCCTATCCAAATCACATAGATATTTGTTCCCTTTAAATTCCCTGAACTTCATTCATCTGCCAAAGAAGTTCAGAATACATGTGCTCATATTCACATCCTCATCAGACTAAGGACTAAAAGGAGGTTGCACATATGCGATATGTGCATTCAGAAGAAAGAATAAAAGTTCTTACACAGATACGATTTATATGCTATCATGTTAATCACTATTATAGTTTATTTCTAGCTATTATAACACATACAATTCAGTTTTTCTTTCACCTACTTTTGCTTATAGTTATTGTTTCTTTTTAAACTTTTTTAAATAAAAAATAAATTAAATTTTTAAGAGATTGTAATGACATAATTCACCAGTCATTAAATGTTTACATGTCAATCATCATTACTGTATCTTCCATTAGTTTAACCACCCTGGAATTTATTTCTTCCTTTTCCTTTTATATAAAATTTAATTATTACTTTTTT
>ML801488.1:49699-68982 GCA_009831015.1 Picea engelmannii | reverse complement strand
TCATCATCATCATCATCATCATCATCATCATCATCATCATCATCATCATCATCATCATCATCATCATCTTATAAGTTTTGTTTCAAAATAAATCTATTTATTTTATATAATGTTAAGTAAATATTATATTATTTATTTTAAGATTTTCTAAAAATTATTTATTAAATTTTCTTTTCCATTCTTAAAATAATTAAATTGTACTTTTAAAATTAAATCTTTACAAGTTATACTAGTGTAGTATATTGTATCAGTTGAATGTCATTGTTTTTTAAATTAAATCATTACAAATTAGACTAGTATATTGTATTAGTTGAATGTCATTGTTATTGTCTGTAAAAACCTAGTTGTATATCATTAAATACTGGGATAGATCACTGCATGTTGATATTTTGAATTATATAGATTAGTGTTTTTAAATAAAAAATAAATTATTTTATTTATAGTCAAACTTAACATGTCACTTGTTGCTGTAACAACAACAATGATAATATTGTATATAGTATGGAATGCCATTGAATGTCATTGTTAGTGTTTGTAAAACCTTAATACACTAGTTGTATATCATTAAATATTAAATATTGGGGTACATAACTGCATGTTGGTATTTTGAATTATATAGATTAGTGTTTTTAAATAAAAATTAAATTGTAAAACCTTATACAATAGTTGCATGTCATTAAATATTGGGTAGATAACTGCATGTTGGTATTTTGAATTATATAGATTAGTGTTTTTAAATACAAATTAAATTATTTTGTTTATAGTCAAACTTAACATATCACTTACTGCAACAACAACAATGATAATAATAAAGTAGTTCTCCTCATTTAAAAGATGATACTACACTATATTGAATAATGTATAAGTTTGAAACTTTGCTAATATATTTATTAAATGTTAAAACATATTACTTATAAAAATTGAATTTAGATGAAAAAAATAATACTCTTCTAATAGTCCAAACTAAACCAAAACCCTATTAATTATATTTATATATAAATAATTATATATATATATATATATATATATATAATCTATATTTTTAATATTAACATAAATCTATCATATTAAATCAAAATAAAGAAAAAAATTTCAAACAAAACTTACAACTGCACCAAGATGATAATTTCCAAAATTACCATTGTAACATTAATTGAAAAGCTAACATTAATCAATAAACTCAGAATAAATTCCATGTCTTTGCCCAGACAAACCCGCGGGCCACTACCAAGGAAGACTGCGAACTTGAATCTACGGGACGAAAAGACCATCTTTGTTCACTCATCTTTCCAGCTTGAATTAGAGAGAGTCGGCGCCTGAGAGAGCGATATGGCGCATGTGGTTCCACTTTGCAGATGAAACGTTACCACACCTAGGTGAAACGTTACATGGTAAAGATAAGACACTCTACGCACTAATCAGATGGTTCGTGGTGGAAGCAAGCGCAGCGAAAGCATCTCACAATGCATCAGAAAATGAAACGTGGCCATAAAATGAAAATTGATCAGCTTTAGAATTATTTACACTGATAAATTGGTAAATATTAAATGGTTGAGTTTCACATTTCTCCACTCTGTAGCAAGATTTTGATCTTCGTTAATCACTCAGATGTGGCAATCAGCTAACCACCATAGTAAATTTTAAATATGATCAAGTAAAAGTAAAAAAATAAACATGTAAACCGATGCCGTTTATAATAGTGAGGAAGTTAGTGGTTGAAAACACAACCATTGGTTTATTGGGACTACTAAGAATATTCCATCAATATTTAATCTTGTCCATACAAAACTGATTAAGCACTAAAAACCTATTAAATGTGCCTATTGTCAATAAGTGTACGCCTTTCTGCTTAAAGATAATAATTTCCATTTACAACATAAGTTACAATATTATACTTACAGCAGATTTTACAATATTGTTGTTAAGGCGACTTTTAATTGGTTGGCTGATTTTTTATTTGGTTTCTTCCATTTATGGAGAATATGGTTTCTTGGAAAGATATGATATACGTTAAAGGAAATTATTAGGTACTGTAATAATAGTAATAAAATCGCATCAATTTACTAATTTATGTTCCGTTTTTTAATATGAACCCACACTGGTGGGATTGTATTTTTTTCAAAACTTTACGGACAAACAAACAACACATAAAGGAAGAACCAACTGATAACATATCAAATCAGTCAAGAAACCTCTAACGACTTTATGACAATGGGCCATCCATTGAACTTTCACTTAATAAACGCGGGACGATCTTCAGCCCACAGTAATACAATGGTAGGTATTTATCAAAAAGTCAGTGAGTCTGTGCATGATATCTGCATGTCTGCTGCTGTAGATACCGTATGAACTCCTTTCAGTTATYCAGAAAGATTTGATAATTGCAAGATGCATTTTATGGCGTCCTCTCATCGCTTGTTTTGCTATCATGATATCACGTGAAAAACTGAGCAACCTTTGACTGTTTCGGCCATCCACCTGCGTTCATGATTGGGATATTACAAGGCTCATTACAAAAAATATTTTATAACTGAATAACTCATTTATAAATCTCCATCTATGTTCTTATTTCTAATCATGTAATGTAAAAAGATTCATTATTAAAGTGGAGGAATTCCATGAGTGACTTCTGCCTATGAGTATGAGTAACTGATAAACACCCATAATTTTGATGTGATAGATATTTTGGTTCCACCTAATTTACCTGTATCACCCAATGATGTAGAAAAAATTATACCCAATAGATATCCACCCACTTTACCTATATGACAGCACGGTAAGACTCCAGAAAAACTCATGAGATAAGCCTACTATTACACATGAAAAGTGCATTGTACTTACCTGCATACGAACTTAGAAATTGCTTTGTACTTACTGAACATGCATTACTTTCTTTTGTCTCAATTGTTTATCAATGAACCACTTCACTGAATTCACTTTTTTAATGGTATGTCTTTTAATGTTTTGTAGAAGCACTTAATTTTAAGGTAAAATCAATTGCACTTAACACTTGTCCGGTGTGATCTTTTAAAATGATACACTGAATTTTGGTCGGCACAATTTTTATTTATATATAATTGTGTAAAATGAGATTTTTACATTGGATATATATGTATACATACACATATATGTAATCTAAAAAGTATTTTTAGATTACATATATAATTGATAATCTTTTTTTTACAATGTAATGTAGAGATAATTTGTGGATTTAAGAATATTGATTAATATAAGATAAAATTAAATATAATTTTTTTTAAATGATATAATGCATTTTGATTATGATGATGATTGTTAATGTCTACTAAAAGGAGTTGGTCTGTAGAACTTTAATATAGTAAGAGATTACTTAGATTTCTTTAAAATTGTATTTCTATGTTCAAAAAACATTGTGAGAAGCATTCTAAGATTACAATAGTTTTGATGACTTAGGAGGTTAGGAAGGTCTATATTGTGGAAAATATTTTTAAATTGGGAAGGCATGCCAATACTCAACMGTGTTACTATCACAAAGGTGGCAGATTCTTTCATCCCACTTTGTTTGAATAATCATCCAATGCCTAGTTTCATTATGTAACTAGTAAGAATTTGTTCTTATTTTAGCAATGCTGATTTTCTTCTTTGCATTTCTCAAAACACACACACAGAGACCCAAGTGGATTTAAAATATTGATTAACATAAAATTAAATTAAATACAATGTACATTTATAATTAAACTAAAAATACATTAAATTTTATAAATATAAATATGATTATTTAATAAATTCATATTAAATTTTACAATTCAATATCACACTTAAGATCATTGCAGAGGAGTGTCCCAACAATAAAATCAATCCACTTTGTTGTTGTTGGATCATGTTGTCATTGATGCCAATGGTTTGATTTCAAATGATCGATGTCAAGTGATTGAGTGATTGATTGATGTCAAGTGATTGTTTGATTGATTAATGATTGATATGTATTACCCTTGATGAGAATGATGGATGTCAAGTGGAAACCAATTGATGAAGATGAGTCATTGATACATGATCAAGATGGATTTTTTGATATATTATGCATAGTTTGATGACTCATTATTGTGTTATCATAATTGATAAGGTGCACAAATGGATGAACTCCAAAGTGGTCCCCTTATGGTGAAATCCCTCATGGGAAGACACTTTGCAGATTGAGTTATCCTAGAAGAATGGTTGGAGGACCCATGCTTGTATGTGGAATAATGAGATGAAGATCAATGAAGTTGTTGGTGAAAATAACCTAGATAGATAGTGTTTTTCATGCCATTTCCAGTGGTATGTGGAAAGTCACATAACTCCTCACGGTTTGATATTTATGGCCTTGCGAAGTTGGAGGACCCCCATATGAAGGCTTGAAGCCCCCAAGGTCAAACAAGTCAAAGTGACCTAAAAGAAGAAATCATTATTTAAATGATAAAGTAAAGTGACAAAGTGAAGGTGGATTATTTCAATAATAAAGAGAAGTGACAAAATCAAGAAAGAGTATTTAAATGATAAAGTATTGAAGAACTTTCTATATATGGAAAGTGGTTAACCCTAAAATAAGGAAAATAGGTTAAGTGATCTAGAAATAGGTTAAGTGACCTAAAAATGGGTTAAGTGACCTAGAGGATGAAAGTATAAATAGGATAAAAATGGTCTCTTGCAGATTATCCTTTTTGTGGATCAATGGAGAGCTTCGTGTGGGAATATCTTTTGGAGTATTGATGGAGAGCTTCTTGTGAGAGATTCTTATGAGAGCATCTTTGGTGTGGATCTCTTGAGCACGATTGAAGGTCTATGCTGAGAAAGAGAGCGTGAGGAGGATCTCATGGACACATCAAAGTTTTGGCAATATCGGAGATCTTGACGACAAAAGTCTCACAGCTTCAGAAACCCTAGTTTTTTAGGTATACAAAGGTTGTAATGGGCCAGGGTGCGTACATACGTGGGATGTATAAGGACAGGGCACGTACAATGGATGGAATGATGAAGACTTGTGTTTGAGCTAGTGCCAGGCTCTTGGATGATGAGGCAGGTTCCATATCTGCATTCTATAGGCTCAGATCTGCCACTGAGATACTGGTTTGGTTACATTATTGTCTTGATGGATACTATTGTTTGATGTGTTGTGAATTCTTAAGGAATTCTTGGTACAACTTCTATGATGTGTTTCAGTTTGGTTGATGGAGTGAGCAATACTCTTGTGATTCAGTGGTGACATGATTGCTATGGTATACTAGTTGTTTATAAATGATTGATATGGCATTCATATTGATTGATTGTGGAGCATGAGTAGACTATTGGAAAGATTATATGTGCTATGACTGGATGGTGGTCAGATTGGATAGTCAGAGACAGAAGAAAATGATATATTGGTTGCAGAGGATTTGAGTTGATCTTGAAGGATAAACCCTATCAGTTCAGAAGGTATACACAGGTTGATATATACACTGGTCACGTACACACACGGGCTGTAGTGAGCCAGGGCACGTACACACGCGGGCTGCACTATTGACATGTCACGTACATGTTGCAGATTGATATCTGTTGAGGATTGTTGCCTCATCTCTGTTGGTTTTGAGTGTGTAAGATGAGTCTTGCTTTATAGAGTTGGTTCTCTTGTAGAGTTGTACTCTATTCATTTGTTGCTGGAAAACCCCTGGATTGTTGTCCATAAAAAAAAAAGAAGGAAAAATTGTACAAACATCTTGTGTTCTTTATGTTTCTTGTGGTGATGACTTGTTGATGATATATTGTTGATATATGTTGTTGATATATGTTCACATATAACTAGTTATAAATGACAACAATGGGTAATGATTAAATGTTAAATGTTAACTAAGGAGTTTTTTGAAAAAGGGAAGTTTTGGGAAAAAGAGCCCCACACTCATTCACCCCCCCTCTAAGTGGGGTAGGTGTGTCCAACAATTGGTATCAGAGCAAGCCTTCACTACAAGCCTTAACAAGATTGAAGGAGATCCATAGATACACAGATGGATGATGAAGTTTCAATCCATGATGAGGAAAACTATTCTACTTGGATAATAGAGATTGTAAGGTAGCTAGAGAGGTAGTGGGGGGCCCCAGAGGGCCCATAGTGATAATAGTGGAGGTTAAATAAGGCCCACTATGGTAGTTAGATATAATAAATGTAAGAGGACTTCTTAGAAGGTTCTACTTCTAGAAGATTCCTCCTCTATAATGTTCTTAGGTGATGGTAGCACTATATAAAGGGGTTCAAGCAATGAAGAGAATTATTGTATTTGGAGCGGTAGCTCAATAGGAGGATTCCCCCTCGAAGAGGCAAGTGAACAGGAGAGGATCCCTTCCATAATAGGATCCATTGTATGGTGTTTCCCTACCTCAAGGGTTTGGTAATAATAAAATGTGGTTTATTCTATCTTGCTTGTGGATCTATTGTGTATTCAGTATTTGTGGTGATTATATTGGTATATCTATTCAGGTTCTTAACAGAGATGAGAATACATTTGAAGGAAATGAGAGCAACTATTTGGAAGACAACCATTGGTGGATCAGTTTCATTGAAGAACAAGTCAAAGTTTGCAGGTCAAAGGGAAGGAAAGAAGAATGATGCATTGGCTCTCAATACCATTCTTAGTGGACTCTCAAGCCCTATAAAAGAGAGCATGGGACAATGCACTCCCGCCAAGGATATATGTCTAAAGCTAGAGGAGACATATCAAAGAAAGAAGGAAAAGGAAGATATTGAAGATCACTCCATCAAGATCATTACAGGTAAAGAATCTCCAAAAACCCTTGATTGTATTATTTCTAAATGTGATCTTGAAAAAATTTCAAGTGAAGATAAAGAATCAAGTGATGATAGCACAAAGGAAGATCTTGAAAACATTTAAAATGAAGGAAAATAATTATGTGTTGATGTTGGAAGAAAGGAAGATCATGAAGATATTTCAAATGAAGGTAAAGAACCCTCAAAAACCCTTGACTGCAATGATGATGAATAAATTTTCTCTACAAGTGAAGAAGAATATATAGAAATAGTTTGTGCAAAGTTTGATGGTAATTGTCCCATAAAAAGAATAGATGAAAATCTATTAAAACTTCAAAAGGAAGTTGAAGAGGGTTTATATAGATATAGAAGTGATCATTATTATATAGACTATAACTATATTTCAAATAACACTAATAATTTTCTTAGGAGGAGTCTAAGGAGCATTTTGAAATGAACAGAAATGCTCAAGGAACAATAAGAGAACAATAAGACTCAATTAGAAGAAAAGAAAGAAGAGATTACAAGACTAAAGAATGGAAAATAAGATATAAATGTAGATGATTAGATTATCAAAAGTTTTGAAACCATTGTTCATCTCAAGACCCAAATTGAAAAATCAGAAAGAATAGAGGAACTATTGAAGAATCAAATAAATGAAAAGGAAGAGTCATGTTGTAAGTTAGAAGCTGAAATTGTTGACCTTAGAAAGAAGGTAGAAAAGGCAAACAAATTCTTGAATAACTCACGAATCTTGGATGAGATCTTGGAACGCCAAAGATCACCACTTGATAAATAAATTCTTGGATACAAAGAAGAAGCTACATATGCTGAAGAAAGCACCTCAAAGAAGCATGAGGTAAGTCCATTAAAGAAGGAAGACAATGTTGCAAAACAACCATCTACACAAGGAAAACAAAATTTCAAGAGAACAAAGCAAGGAAGACCTCAAGAAGCTACTCTTGGGACATCAACGTAAAGGTATGAAAGTATTTTTCATGGGCATTGTTATTCATGTAATGGATATGGTCACAAAGATTTTGAATGTAGATCTTATGAAAAGAGATATAATGAAAGATTTATAACACCATGAGGTGTTGGAGATGTGATCAAGTAGGACACATTGTTGTTCACTATAACACCATTAGATGCTACAGCTGTAGTGGATTTGGCCACAAATCCTAGGAGTGCTGGAGCACAAGAAGAAAGTCCATGATGAGGAATTCAAATAGCATGGCTAGAAAAAGGAATGAAGTTAGAAAGGTAGACATATTTGAAAAGATGGATGCTCAGAGCTCAAGTTCTGAGGATCAGGGACATCTACATAAGTGGGTGAAGAAGATAGAGCAGCTAAAATAGAATGAAAGACTGAAGGGAAGCTCAAGTAAGCCATCTACTGAAGCATTCATGGGTGATAGTGGTATCAGTTGCATACATACGCATGTTGAACTTGTATAGGTCGCGTACATACGCGAACTGTTGTGCAACAGACCGCGCATATGTGGTAAAGCCTTGGGAAAAAGGCTATGCACATGGGTTGCATCTTGATGTGATGATATAACTTAGTGATGCAGGGTGATGCAAGAGCATTGTAAGTAGCCATCCAAGCGAGCATGAAGGCAGAAGATAGCTGAGAAAAGTGCAGCACACGTTTTGCACATTTTGAAATATTTTTGAAAGATTAAGAAGCAGATATTAATGTAGTAGCTAGAAGTGAACTTGCATTTATATATGGATGTTGAAAACAGATCGTGAGCGATTTGCTCTCATCTTTCATTGTAAAAGGAATTTAACCCCAGTTAATTAAAGTAGGTAGATTTAAATTCATAGATTAAACAATTAGAGCATAGGAGGGAGAACATATATAGACACCCTCACCTTTGTATCATAGTAGTAGTTGTATCATTAGCATAACATAGAAGAAGAGAGTTGTAGCAGAGCGTTGAAAAGGAGAATCCATGTACAGGAGCTTTGAATTAATATATGAAGCTTTGAATAAGATTTCATGGTGTTATGATGTTTTCTGTTGATACATGGTGAATGGTATGCTTATAGTTGTTTTATTCTCTTTGTTATGCATTTGTTTCAATGATGTGTTGAATGTATGATTTCATGTTAAATGTTTGAAGTCTAAGAGAGAGAGAGAGAGAATGAGTTTCAATTGTTTCTCTTCCTGAGTGAGAGAAGTTCCTGCAAGGAGTGCAGTGAAACATCCACAAGGTGTGCATTGACAAGGATTCTGAGTTTTATCTCAGAAAGATCAGGAGAGATACCATTGTTCTCATTCCAGCAGAAGTGCAGGTGAAGCACAGAAGCCATGCAAGGTGTGCATAGGCTAGTCAAGGCCTTAAACTTATCAATTAAGATTGAAGGGTAAAGAATTGTTGTTGCAGAAGGTGCATAGAGTCGAAAGATCAAATACCTGGAAGTATTTGAAAGTCTGCTGCAAGGAGTGCGTGCAGGAATCCTTTCGAGACTTGAGTTGCAAGTGAAAGCTCAGGAGGGTCAACACCTTTGAAAGTACTCAAAGTGAGACGGATATTGAAAACATCTCGCAGAAGTTAAGTTCTGGTGGAAGAACACTGGTTCATTTCACAGAAGTCTTCAAGAAAGGAACGAGCAATTGAAATTCTCTGTGGAGAACTCATGAAGTTGCGAGGACTGTAGGATTCAGAGAAGCTACAAGGAGGTTAAGCATTGGATGAATCCAACCTTCAGGGGGTAAGACTCAATGTGAACTATTGATCATGATAGTGGAGCCGTCAGAATCATTTCGACAAATCGGAGTTTGTAAGTCCAGAGTGTAAGCCAAAATCCTTGGTCACTCTAAATCCTGAATCACGAAACAGATTGTTAAGTGAAGAATTTTGGGATTTTGGTAATTCGGGATTCGAAATACTGGAAATCCTGATGACAAGGAGCCAGGGGCCTTTGCATTGAAAAACCCCAGAGTTGCGAAACGCAAAATATTGTGAAGTGGTGTTTCAGTATTTCGGTGTTTCGGGGTTCAAAAATTCGGGGATTATGGTGACAAGTGTTTTGGGGTCGAGAGTTTTGAACTCCTGGTACCTAGAAGCCCGAAATAACATGGGTTGTTGGATCTAAAGGGAGGCTATTAGCCATTGATTCCGTGGAAGGTTCCATTTCGGAAATCGATATTTTGAAGTGGTAGGGGAATGGAAATCAAAGGCTTGTTCAAGTCCTGAAAGCCAGAAAGAGTTACAGGTGGGAGAGTCCACATTAGAGATAGAAGACGTTGGAGTGGACAGGTGGTGTGTCCTCGTCAATAGGTGGAGTCAAACCTTGTTGACCGTTTCAGTGTTTTGGAGGTTGAAGAGTTGGGAGTCTTGCATCAGGATTCACAAAGTCGTGAAGTTCAAAACTTTGAATCGACAAAAATTTCTGTTGGAAGCCAGTCTTTTTCTAAACGCATCGGATTTTGACATTTCGGTATTTTCGAAGACAAGAGGTTGGGGTTCTTTGTTTCGGAATTCCCGAAGTCACGTAATGTGATACAACTATGGAGGAGGATGCATTTGAATATTTTGACGTTTCGGCATTTCAGGTTTCAGTGGGTTGAAGAGCCAGAAACTCGGTAATAGAAATCACGAAATCGCGAAACCTGAAATCCCAATTTGGAAAAGGGCACGATCAATTTATTTTGGTCAGGATATTTGAGTGATGTTTTTTGTTTGATCACACGAGGCATACTCATAAGGACCTATGGATACACCATCATGTGTGTGAGGGATTCCCTGTGGGGAAAATCAAAGAGTCAATCAGACTCAGGAGGGCAGATTTAGAACGATCCTGAGAGGATCTCGGCCCGAGGGTCGGGGGTCTGCGCCAAGTGGTATCAGAGCCCATAACAAGTTCTTTGCTTTATGTAGCAGAGAAAAGAGGAACATTTTACAGCCATGCCATCGAGGAGAAAAGACAGATCAATGCTTGATGCAGCCTTGGAAAGAGAAATGTGTGAGTTACGTGCCAGGCTTGATGCCATGGAGACAACACAGAGGCGCACAGTTGACACTGGGTATATCAACAAGGCTGAAAGTGAAAATGAAGCTGGAAACGAAGAAGAATAAGTTGCAGTCGAAGATGCTGTGGATGAACACCCATTCAGGGTTGTTGCAAGGATAGGTGCCAGAGCAAAGATGGACATTCCCATGTATGAGGGAAACCTGGATGTTGAAGTGCTTCTAGACTGGATTAGAGCTCTAGATAAATACTTCGACTATGAGGATGTTGAGGAAGACAAGAAAGTCAAACATGCCATTACCAAACTTAAAGGGCATGAAACACTATGGTGGGATGAATTGCAGGCTGATAGACGTTGCAAGGGAAAGCATAAAATCAAGAGCTGGGAGAGAATGGTTGCAAAGATGAAAGCCAAATTCATACCCAAGGATTATCAAATCACTCTGTTTCGAAGGATGCAGAATTTGAGACAGAAGCTGATGATAGTGAAAGAATACATTGAAGATTTCTATAGGATAAACATTAGAGCAGGTCATCGAGAAAGCGATGATGAAAAGGTTGCTAGATACATGAATGGTCTGCGATATGACATTCAAGATGAGATGATCATGATGACCCTTCAGACCGTGGAAGATACTTATCAAATGGCTCTAAAAGATGAAGAGAAGCTGAGCCGAAAGTAAGGTCAAAGAGGCCAAGGTAGAAGTCAAGCCAAAGGCAAAAAAATTGCCCAAGATAGGACTCAGAAACCTAAAGAAGAAGGGAAGAAACCTCAAACTCAACATGAGAGAAGAGGAATCTCACAAAGAGGGTATTATGCTTATAGAAACACTTTTCCTTGAGCCAGAGGAAGAGGAAGAGGTAGAGGTGGTGAAGTAAAATGCTTTGTCTCTGGAAAAATTAGACATAAATCCTATGAGTGTCCAGATAGGAAGAAAGAAGGTGGTGAAACTCACATTGTCGAAGCTCAAGGACAGAATGTTGAGATAGAAGATGATGAGGGTGGAAGATCCTTGATGATGAGGAAAGTTCTCTTGAAGCCGAAGAAGGAGGCAGGGAACCTAGCCCAAATAAACAGTCTATTTCAGACTGCTTGCAAAACCAAAGATAGGGTATGCAAAAAGTCATAGTGGACAGTGGTAGAACAAACAATCTCATTTCTACAGAGATGGTAGAATAGATGGAGCTAGAGACTGTTGTATATCCAAGCCCATACAGAGTTTCATGGCTACAAAAAGGGCATTAGGTAAATGTCACTAAACAATGTTTAGTTGAATTTAAAATAGGAGGATATAAGGATGAAATATTATGTGATGTCATTCCCATGGATGTTTGTCATCTATTTCTAGGTAGACCGTGGCAATATGACAGGAATGTGATTCATGATGGGAGAAAGAACACATACACCCTAGAGAAGAATGGTAGGATGCACATGTTGTTGTCGATTAAGGATAAAGAGGTGAAAAAAAAAATGAGCAACACTATACTTCTCATGAGTGGGAAGGAACTTCTTAAAGAGGTTAAGAATAAGGAAGAGACACAATTTATTGTGGTCAGGAAGCCCAGAATTGTTTTGACTAGTACGAGGATAGATGATCTACTAGAAGAAATCCAGGAATTACTGGGAGAGTTCGCTGATATAGTAGTGGATGAACTACCTTGTTCATTGACACCGATTAGGAGTATAAGCCATCACATTGATCTTATACCTGGATCCAGTTTACCAAACAAAGCAGCATATAGGTTGACGCTGCAGGAGAATCAAAAAGTTGAGAGACAGGTCTAGGACTTAATGGACAAAGGATTGATTAGAGAAAGCTTGAGTCCATGTGTTGTTCTGACAATGCTTAGCCCAAATAAAGATGGATGCTGGAGAATGTGTATAGAATCAAGGGAAATCAATAAGATTACCATCAGATACAGATTTCCATTGCCAAGGATGGACGACTTGATGGATTGCTTGAGTGGAGAAAGATTTTTTTCAAAGATTGATTTGAAAAGCGGATATCACCAAATTCACATGAGAGAAGGTGATGAATGGAAGACAACATTCAAGACGAATGAGGGACTGTATGAATGGCTTGTCATGCCATTTGGTTTAATGAATATGCCTAGTACTTTCATGAGATTGATGAACAAAGTCTTGAAGGATTTCATAGGGAAATTCGTCATTGTATATCTTGATGATATATTAATTTTCAGTAAAATAGAAGCAGAGCACTTAAAGCATTTAGCTGCAGTGATGAGGAGATTACAACAAGAGAAATTGTTGATTAATATGAAGAAATCATCATTTATGAGGAAAAAACTCATTTATTTGGGTTTTGTTATCTCTGCGAATAAGTTAAAGATGGATCTAGAAAAGGTAAATGCGATTAAGAATTGGCCATCTCCGAAAAATGTGTTTGAAGTTCGAAGCTTCCATGGTTTGGCTAGTTTTTACAGGAAATTCATTTGAAACTTCAGTGGGATTAGTGCACCAATGATGGATACGGTGAAGAAAAGACAAAAATCTTTTCACTGGACAGAAGAAGAAGAGAAGAGTTTCAATCTGCTCAAGAAGAAGATCACAGAACAACCAATTCTAGTTTTGCCAGATTTTAACAAGACATTCCAAGTCAGGAGTGACGTGAGTGGATTTGCAATTGGAGTGGTCTTGAGCCAAGATGATAGGCCAATCGCATATTTCAGTGAGAAACTCAATGAAGCGAAGATCAAGTACTCAACATATGACAAAGAATTTTATGCAGTCATACAAGCACTGAAGAAATGGAGACATTATTTGGTTCCTAAAGAGTTTGTTTTGTACAATGATAATCATGCTTTATAATTCGTGACTCAACAGAGGAAGTTGAACCAAAAACATCTTAAATGGGTTGAATTCATGTAGAATTTTACTTTTGTAACTAAGCATATTTATGGAACTGCTAACAAAGTTGTTGATGCTTTGAGTAGAAAATGTTTTCTTATATAGGAATTCAGAGTCAAAACTTTGGGTTTTGATAACCTCAAAGAAATGTACAGGGATGACCCAGATTTTAAGGAAGCGTATGAGGTGTCTGAGAATCCAATTCTCAGGGACAGAAGCTAATGGACCGAATATATGATCCAAGATGGATTGTTATTTAGGGGTAATTAGCTATGTATTCCAAAATTCTCCATGAGGGAGAATTTGCTGAAAGAAAAACACAATGGAGGATTGGTCGGATACTTCGGTCATGATAAGACGTTCTCAAAGTTGAATAGCTCATATTTTTGGCCAGGGATGAGGACAAATGTTAATAAATTTGTGGACAGGTGCAAAATTTGTTAGCACACAAAAGGGAAAAGACATAACACAAGGTTATATCAACCATTACCCATACCAGAAAGGTCATGGGATGCAGTGAGCATGGATTTTATATTGGGACTGCCAAGAACACAAAGAGGCTATGATTCGATCTTTGTGGTAGTCGACAGATTTTCAAGGATGGCACATTTCATACCATGCTAGAAAACTAGTGACACAACTCATATTGCGAACTTGTTTTTCAAGGAAGTCGTCAGACTTCACGGCTTGACAAGGAGTATTGTTTCTGATCGAGATACCAAGTTCGTGGGACATTTCTGGAGGACTTTATGGAAGAAGCTAGGGACAAGTTTGTCATTTAGCTCAGCGTGTCACCCTCAGACAGATGTATAGACAGAAGTTGTGAACAGGAGCTTGGGGGATTTGTTGAGGAGCCTAGTGACTGAACACCATAGTCAGTGGGATCATATTCTTCCACAGGTGGAATTTGCTTACAATGATTCACTCAACAGAAGCACAGGGAATAGTCCATTCCAAATTGTATAGGGAATGCAGCCAAGGGGATTTTCTGAATTGAAAGATTCAGAACAAGATGAATTCAGGAGTGCTAGTGTAGAGGACTTTGCAGAAGCAATGAGGGAGCTTCACAGTCGAATTAAGGAACAATTGCAGAATTCAAATCAAGAATACAAGTGTAGAGCAGATCAACACAGGCGAGAACTTCAATTTGAAGTTGGTGATCTGATTCTTGCACATCTGAGGATGGAGAGGTTCCCAAGGGGAACATATAACAAACTAAAGATGAAAAAGATTGGACCATGCAAGGTCATGAAGAAATTTGGAGCAAACACATATGATATTGAGTTACCCAATGGGATCGAAATTTCACCGATATTCAATGCTGCGGATTTGTACCCTTATAGAGCTAAAGAAGCAAGAGTAGAGGAGGAACAGAAAGAAGTTCAATGGACAAAACAATTGCCTGTAGCTGAAAATCCACAGATGGAAAGTATAATTGACAAGAGAGTCAGCAGGAAGACTGGGAGAAAAGAGTATTTTGAATACTTCGTCAAGTGGAAAGGACATCCAGTTGAAGATGCCAGTGGGGAAGATGAAGTAGAAATTCAGAAGCATGGATAGACCGTGCAGGAGCTCATGAAAATTTTCAAGAAAGGAATTATGATGTAGGAGCATCGTAAGTAGCCAGCCAAGTGAGCATGAAGGCAGAAGACAACTGGGAAAAGCGCAACACACGTTTTGCACATTTTGAAATATTTTTGAAAGATTAAGAAGCGGATATTAATGCAGTAGCTAGAAGTGTACTTGCATTTATATCTGGCTGTTGAAAACAGATCGTGAGCAATTTTCTCTCATATATCATTGTAAAAGGCATTTAAGCCCAGTTAATGAAAGTAGGTATATTTAAATTCATAGATTAGACAGTTAGAGGATAGGAGGGAGAACTGATATAGACACCCTCGCCTTTTTATCATAGTAGTAGTTGTATCATTAGCATAACACAGAAGAAGAGAGCTGTAGCAGAGAGTTGAAAAGGAGAATCCATGTACATGAGCTTTGAATTAATATATGAAGATTTGAATCAGATTTCATGGTGTTATGATGCTTTCTGTTTATACATGGTGAATGGTATGCTTATAGTTGTTTTATTCTCTCTGTTATGCATTTTTTTGAATGTTGTGTTGAATGTATGATTTCATGTTAAATGTTTGAAGTCTAAGAGAGAGAGAGAATGAGTTTCAATTGTTTGTCTTCCTGAGTGAGAGAAGTTCTTGTAAGGAGTGTAGTGAAACATCCGCAAGGTGTGTGTTGATAGGGATTCTGAGTTTTATCTCAGAAAGCTCAAGAGAGATACCGTTGTTCTCATTCCAACATAAGTGCAGGTGAAGCAGAGAAGCCATGGAAGGTGTGCGCAGGCTAGTCGAGGCCTTAAACTTATCAATTAAGATTGAAGGGTAAAGAATTGCTATTGCAGAAGGTGCACAGAGTCGAAAGATCAAATCCCTGGAAGTATTTGAAAGTCTACCGCAAGGAGTGTGTGCAGGAATCCTTTCGGGAATCGAGTTTCAAGTGAAAGCTCAGGAGGGTTAGCACCTTTGAAAGTACTCAAAGTGATATGGAGATTGAAAACATCTCGCAGAAGTTAAGTTCCAGTGGAAGAACACTGGTTCATTTCGCATAAGTCTTCAAGGAAGGAATGAGCGGTTGAAATTCTCTATGGAGAACTCGTGAAGTTGCGAGGATCGTCGGATTCAGAGAAGCTGCAAGGAGGTTAAGTGTTGGATGAATCCACCCTTCAGGAGGTAAGACTCAACGTGAACCATTGATCATGATAGTGGAGTCGTCAGAATCATTTTGAAAAATCAGAGTTTGTAAGTCCAGAGTGTAACCCAAAATCCTTAGTCACTCTAACTCCTGAATCGCGAAAAGGATTGTTAAGTGAAGAATTTTCGGATTTCGGTAATTCGGGATTCAGAATACCAGAAATCCTGATGACAAGGAGCTAGGGTCCTTTGCATTGAAAAACCCTGAAGTTGCGAAACGCAAAATATTGTGAAGTGGTATTTTGGTATTTCGGTGTTTCGGGGTTCAGAAATTCGAGGATTGTGGTGACAAGTGTTTTGTGGTCGGGAGTTTCATACTCCTGGTACCCGGAAGCCCGAAATAATGTGGGTTGTTTGATCTAAAGGGAGGATATTATCCATTGATTCTGTGGAAGGCACCATTTCAGAATTCAGGATTTCGAAGTTGTAGGGGAACGGAAATCGAAGGCTTGTTCAAGTCTTGAAAGCCGGAAAGAGTGATAGGTGGCGAGAGTCCACATCAGAGATAGAAGATGTTGGAGTGGACAGGTGGTGTGTCCTCGTCAATAGGTGGAGTCAAACCTTGTTGACCATTTCGGGGTTTTGGAGGTTGAAGAGTTGGGAGTCTTGCATCAAGATTTACGAAGTCGCGAAGTCCGAAACTTCGAATCAGCGAAAAGTTCTGTTGGAAGCTAGTCTTTTTCTGAACGCATCAGAGTTTGGCATTTCAGTATTTTCGAAGACAAGAGGTCGGGGTTATTTGTTTCGTAATTCACAAAGTCGCGTAACGCGATACAACTTTGGAGGAGGATGCGGCCGAATATTTTGGCGTTTCAGCATTTCGGGTTTTGGTGGGTTGAAGAGCCGGAAACTCAGTAACAGAAATCATGAAATCATGAAACCCGAAATCCTGATTTGGAAAAGGGCGCGATCAATTTATTGTGGTCAGGAGATTTGAGTGATGTTTTGTGTTTGATCACATGGGGCATACTCATAAGGACCTGTGGATACACCATCGTGTGTGTGAGGGATTCCCTATGGGGAAAATCAAAGAGTCAATCAGACTCAGGAGGGAAGATTTAGAACAATCCTGAGAGGATCTCAGCCTGAGGGTCGGGGGTCTGTGCCATAGGGTCTGACATGGTTTATTGCAGGTTCTGAAACTATTTGCTGTAGGTTTTCATGGTTCTATGCTAGATCATGTAAGGTGATGATGTAAAATAAATCTTGGGTGCATGGCACTAACCCATGAGTATGGATTGATGTTGATCTGTTGGGGTACATGGCTGGTACATATTTGAGTTTCATTGATATATTTTATGGTGTATTATTGGAATCATTTGTTGGATTTCATAATGCATGAATTTTTCATGTGGTTGAGCTACATATTGAGACATGTAGTCGATGAGTTGAGCTGATAGTCATGTTGTACATCATTGGGGAGTCATAGCTTGTTGATGCATGGTTGATATACTTTCTTGGTGCAAGTGATGATACATGATGGTACACTCATAGAGGGTATTTGTTTGGCATAATTGGTAGATGAACATGTTGGCATATTGGTAGATGCACATGATGGCATATGGTGGATACATTCCATGGATGATATCTTGTTCATGATTCTCTATTTTCATTATAGACAGATCTTTTGTTTCATGATACTTGGTATGGCATGTGTTTGATGCATGAATAGGTCCAAGGATCTTTATATGGTAGAACATTGTTCATCTTGCAGAGAAGATAGGGGAGACATACACATAGGGTGATTCATTCTTCTTCCCATGATTCTAGGAAGAGATTTATCAGATGCATACCTAGAAAAGAGCCCTATATTTGAAGAAAGAGCACAAAGGCATAATTCCAGGCGGAGCGATGGTCATAGAGGGAGCATGATACATGTATTTTCAGCATTACATTAGATTGATATCCCTTGTTCAAAAGGGGAGAGATTATTCAGTGGAAACAATATAGCAGGAGCAGCCCCACGGAGATTTCAAGCAAGGGGAGCAACCCCAAGAGGAGAATGGATTTTTGCCATTGATGTCAAAGGGAGAGAGTTAATCACATTGATGTTATTGACGTTTATTGATGGGGAGAGATAGTCACATTGACTATTGATGTAGAGCATTCCTTATCTACATGTTGACGTCAATGATTGGTGTTGACATCAATGTTGGTATTGCCATCAATGCGAAAGGGGGAGATTGTTGGATCATGTTGTCATTGATGCCAATGGTTTGATGTCAAAGGATTTATGTCAATTGATTGGGTGATTGATTGCTGTCAAGTGATTGTTTGATTGATTAATTATTGATATGTATTACCCTTGATGAGAATGATAGATGTCAAGTGGAAACCAATCGATGAAGATGAGTCATTGATACATGATGAATATGGATTCTTTGATATATTATGCATAGTTTGATGAATCATTATTGTCTTATCATAACTGATAAGGTGCACAAATGGATGAACTCCAAAGTGGTCCCCTTATGGTGAAATCCCTCATGGGAAGACACTTTGTGGATTGAGTTATCATAGAAGAATGGTTGGAGGACCCATGCTTATATGTGGAATAATGAGATGAAGATCAATGAATTTGTTGGTGAAACTATCCTATATGGATAGTTCTTATCATGCCATTTCCGTTGGTATGTCGAAAGTCACATAAATCCTCACGGTTTGAGAGTTATGGCCTTACGAAGTTGGAGGACCCCCATATGAAGGCTTGAAGCCCCCAAGGTCAAACAAGTCAAAGTGACCTAAAAGAAGAAATCATTATTTAAATGATAAAGTAAAGTGACAAAGTGAAGGTGGATTATTTAAATAATAAAGAGAAGTGACAAAATCAAGAAAGAGTATTTAAATGATAAAGTATTGGAGAACTTTCTATTTATGGAAAGTGGTTAGCCCTAAAATAAGGAAAATAGGTTAAGTG
>ML801488.1:22375-42107 GCA_009831015.1 Picea engelmannii | reverse complement strand
ACTATTCATCAAGCACATGAATGAGGATGGGGCATTAGTCATCCCAAAAGGTATTATGAAAAATTTGTAATGTCCGTACCTTGCTCTAAATGTTGTTTTATAAATATCCTTATCCTTTATCCTAGCTTGATGATAACTAGAACGTAAATCAATCTTAGAAAAGATTGTATCTCCTCGTACTTGATCAAACATATCATTGATACGAGGTAATGGATATCTATTTTTAATAGTCATTTTATTAAGTTTCCTATAATCAATACAGAGAAGTAATTTCCCATCTTTCTTTCTAACAAAAAGTATTGGTGCCCCCCATGGATACACACTTGGTCAGATATATTTTTTATCTATCAATTATTGCAATTGAATTTTTAATCCATTTAACTCTAGGATATTCATCCTATAAGGAGCCTTTGAAGTAGGTACTGCTCCAGGTACCAGGGCTATGGAGAAATATATTTCTCTCCTAGGAGGTAGTCCAAGAAAATCCTGTAATACATCATGAAATTCCTGTAATACTGGAAAGTTATCTAACTCATTATTACTTTCCTATTTTTCATTATAATTTATGTGTACAACAAGTATTTTACACCCTTTTCGAATGCATCTTTCAACCTGTAAGGATGTTATTTCTCTAATACTGACAGGTCTTGATACTCATTTAATCTTTATAATGTCACCTCTCTCATCTAAACAGGTAAATGTTTTATTATAACAATCTAAGACCACTTCAAAATTTTCCATCCAATCCATATTGATTAGCACATCATAAGATCCTAAAGGTAATACATTTAAGTCTATCTGTGTTCTTAATTCATTCACACTAAGTTCACAGTTTTTAACAACATATGTAATTCACCTTTTAGTTCCTGTAGGTAACTGTACTAGACAAGAATTTTCAAACTTTTCCATATTTAACTTACTGATTTATACAACTCTTGGTGAAATATAACTTAAAATAGAACCTGGATCAATTAAAACAATAACTGGTTGGTTATGTATCATACCTTCAATTTCTACCATTGAATTTTGATGACCTGCCTATCTATTTTCCAAAGCCGCATTGATTTTTGGTGTAGAACTTGTTAGCTCACCAATTGTAGTTGCTTCATGTATTGTTTTCACATTGTATTTTCCATTCTTCCTGAGAGGACAATCTTATAGTAAAGTGGACCACTTCATTCCCAACATTTTAGTGTTTCTTTTTGGGAAGTTTCTTTATTGAAGAAGGTTAGTGGTTTGGTATTCTTATTTTTAGGCTGACTGAAAGGTTTACCAGTTCTGAACTTGTTTCCTCCTTGGAATCTCTTATCAACATTTCTATTAGAGTAAGTTCCCCCTTTCTTCTTAGGGTCAAACCTCTCAACCTTTTTCCCATTCCAATTCTTAGAATTTTCATTTCTATTTTTATACTACTCAAAACAAAGTTTATCTTTCCTCATGGTTTCTTATAATGTTTTTTGGTTATCAAACTCAATTAGATATTTTTAATAACTAGGTAGGAAACTCAAAAATCATTACTTGCAAATCCTACAATCAAAACAGAGGAGTTAGTGTCAACTCCTCTGATTTCATCGGAGGAGTTTTTTTCGTCTTCTTCGATTGACCCTGACACCTTTCATGCTAATTCCTGTGATGCACATATGAGGAATTACCATGAAGTACTTAGATGTACATAAGGTGAATTTAATATGACTCTGTTGATCTAAAAAAAATTGTTCCCACCACATCTAATGCTTAAAATCACCTAAACGTTTATATGTAGGAAAATGACCTCTTGGTTGGTGTTATCTCATGGATCACCGAAGAAAGAGAATAGTTATGAAGTTGCAAAACCCTTAGCTCAAAGTTTCCATGCCCACAACTAAATTGCTCGACACATGTCACTAAACCGACAGGTAATCCCTTGATCCTCCTTTTGGTTTAATTTTAGGGTGAGGGTTTCCCTTATAGGGTTAGTGCTTTATTTTCTACTGTTGGTTTATGTTTTTCATAGCACAGAAACCATGGTTCACCTCAAAACTATTGTTTCAAAATCTCTCCACCACTCACCCTATTAAAAACCTATGTTTCTCTTTGGTATCACCCTGAATCGTCTTAAATCGATCCTTGTTACCTTACCCTATCACCATCATGTTATGCTAGCAAGAATCAATATCGATCGTATAACCTTTTCCCTAAACCAAATTTCCCAACTCTGGTTCCTCGCCCCCAAAATGGTGATGGAATTAAACTTCATCCAAATATTATCTACAGGATCATTCCCCTTGAGAAGACGTGTTGAGTTCTAACTTATATTAAACCTTGAAATAACAATTAGTGCAAATTCATCGACAAAGTTATCATTAATCTCTCTGATCAACAATGATGAAGTTGGCCCCGTCTTTGTTGATTTATATAAAATAATCAAAGTCTTTATTTTTAACTCCTTTGATCATATTGAAGGAGTTAAAATTAAATTCAATTATTAGTCCCCAACTAATCTAGATGAATATTCGTGGCCACCCACCTATGGCAACTAGCTCCTCGTGTTTGTTTTTGTTCAACACATTCTTTTGTACTTCTTTGTAATTGTGGGTTCTACACTTCTGGGGCTATTTGAATCCCCACACAACCTCCAGGTGGATACAAGTGGCCTCTCACCTAATCCAACTAGCTTATTTTATATGTTTTCATGTCAACACATCTTGTTGTACTTCCAGGGCTGTTTTGGGGCCTTAAACGTTGTTTTTTTTGCTCGCCACAAACAAATTGTAGACAAGTTTAACAACATAATGTGTATTTATATGAAAGACCTTTTCAATGGGCTATCACACGTTTAAAACAAAGTTCGTATGAAAACTTTACGACCCTAGGAAGTTGAGATACCAAATTACACCAACTTACCCATACGACCCACATGACTTTTGGTGTTTCACCTTCTAGGGTTAGGTTTTTGGATGTCTAGGGTTTTGTCATTCATGAGTAATATAAAAAAGGAATATGGAGGCTCATTGTAATCCATTCTTCTTAGATGAATGCACATAGTTTCCACATCTCTTCTTAGAGATAGCTACCACCATTCGAGCAAGTTTTCAGTTCTGCAGTTTTACAATTTCATCCTATTTCATTATTTAATAGAAGATATTGTTCACTAGATATTTGTATTATTCTCCATATCTCTGTGTTTATTGTATTCAGTCTTTTAATCAATTCATTCCACTCCTAAATCCGGATCAGTGGTATCATAGCGGTCTTCTCTTCATTTATTTTTCTTCGTGCATGTTCTCGACAAGATATGGGTACAAGAAGTTAGGACTAGAACCAATCGAGCCATTACCAGATCGACCGCACCAAGCCTGAAAACAACCCATGTGGGGTGAAAAGAAATATGATGGAGTAGGATATCCTATTAAATTTTTTCTCAAGGAAGCCCTTGCGCGACAAAGGAACAAAATGATGGACAAATTTGCGCAAATCCTTCAACGAATTCCCATAGGAGAATAATCTTCATCAAGAGGCCATGCAACTCCCTTCAAGGTACATGTAAATTTTAATATTCCATTATTTGAAATACTGATAGATGCAGATGCTATACATAAATGGCTGAATTTGCTCGAAGGATCTTTTTTGGTCCACAATTTTTTCGATAGGGAAAAGATCACTTTTGCACTCCTCAAGGTCATTCCCCATGTTAAGGCCTGGTGGGATACTTACTCTGAGAAAAGGGCTATGGAGGAATATACAATGTTTGTGGTGGACCCTACATGGGATTCCTTTTGGGACACCATTAAAGAACAATACTACCATGTTGGAAGCTACGAGGAATAGTACACCATATGGACCACCCTACGTCAAGAAAGGGACTAGAAAATACCAAATTTCACCAATATTTTCCATACTGTACACACCAAATTGGGCATCAAAGACTCTGAGCGTCAACTAGTTCTTAAATATTGTGGTTGTTTGCATAGATACATTCAAACAAAAATGGGGTTCCTGGACATCGCCTCTTTGGGAACGACTTATAGATACGTTGTCAAGATCGAGAAGAAATTTAAGAAGAAACAATGATAGTTTGTATCTACAAATACCTCACAGTCGAAGTAGGGAAAAGGCAGCCCCAACTCACATAGAAAGGGACCAAGTATATCTAAGATATTCTTCAAAAGGGGCACATCAGACCCAACTCCTCCCCTTGTGGAAGAACGATTGTACCGGTGTAGAAGAAGGACGAGACTTGGTGACTCTGCATTGATTACAGAGCCTTAAACAAAATCACAGTCAGGATCCACTACCCCATTCCCCAGGACTGATGACCTTCTTGAACAACTCAAGGGGGAAAATTTCTTCAGCAATATTGACCTAAAGTCTGGCTACCACCAGGTTCCCATCGAACCAACTTATGTATGGAAGACAACCTTCAATTCTAAAGAAGGTCTCTACGAAAGGCTAGTCATGCCCTTCGGCTTAACAAATGAACCAACCACTTTCATGAGGTTGATGGATGATGTATTGAGACCCTTAACCAAATCCTTTGTTGTGGTTTATTTGGATGACATCCTCATCTTCAACAGAATGTGGGAAGAGCACATGCGACATATTCAACAGGTTTTGAGCACTCTGTGGCAACACAAGTTGTATGCCAACTTGGAAAAATGCTCTTTTGGCATGAACAAGGTCCAATACTTGGGCTACATTGTTGATGGGAATGGGGTACATGTTGATCTAGCTAATATCCAAGTCATCTATGACTAGCCAGCCTTGACCACACTGACTGAGCTTTGGAGCTATCTGGGGCTAGCCAACTTCTACCGATGGTTCATGTTGAGATTCTCCCATATTGCATGGGCCCTCAGCCAGGTGACCAAGGGTGGTGGTAGGGCCAAGTTCATGTGGTGGAAGGAGAAACAATGAGCATTTGATGATCTAAAGCATCGCTTGTGCTCAGATCCGATGCTCTCCTTTCTCGATATACAACAACCATTCGAGATTGATATCGATGCATATGAAGATGTTGTGGGCACAATTCTCACTCAAAACGGGCATCCAATGGCATACCATAGTGAGACACTCTCTGATACTGTTCGGAAATACCCCACCTATGACAAGGAAATGTTTTCCATTGTACAATCCTGATGTCAATGGAAACATTACATTCTTTGGAAAGAGATGATCATACACACTAATCACAAGCCTTTGTTGTTCATACAAACACAGGGGAAATTAAATAATGATTTCCATCAGAAGTGGTCCACCTACCTGCAACAGTTTCATCTCAACATCAAGTATAAGACATGTATCTCCAATCGTGTCACTAACTGCCTCAGTCATCCCCCTTGTGGCTGCACTCACCACTGTGCTCCATTCATGTGGACATGAAGCCTCTGAGTGGCCCCAACTTTATTAGCAAGATCTAGAATTTTCCACCACATTTTAGCTCTTGGGTACAGGTGCAACTGTCATTGATTTTCAAATTCAAGATGAACTCTTATGCCACCTAGGCCATCTCTGTGTTCCTACATGAAAAGATGATTTGGGAAGACCACTACAGTCAGGTGACATGACATTTTTGCGTAGAGAAAAGTGTGGTTGTTCTTTAGAAACATTTTTATTGGCCAAAACTTTGACAAGATGTCAGCAAGTATATCTGATCTTGCACTGCTTGTGCCATTGCCAAGTAAGCCATCAAGAAGAAAATCTTATATACCCCTCTTCTTATTCCCGAGAAGCCTTGGGAATCCATCTCAATGGATTACATGTCTGGATTTCCGTCCACCAAGCAAGGAAATGACTACGTGTTTGTGGTCGTTGATCAATTTTCGAAGATGGCCATCCTCACAGCCTATAAGAAGAATGTCATAGCGACAAATATTGCCAAGCTCTTCTTCAAATGATTGTGGGTCCACTTTTGGATACCAAAGACCATCATCTCCGACCGAGACAATAGGTTCCTCAACACCTTTTGGTCAATGCTATGGTCTTTGTTGGACACCAAGCTCACAAAATCCACTTATTTCCACCCCCAAACCAATGGCCAAACATAGGTCTTCAATCAGATGATTGTGCACATCCTGTGCATGTACAATTCTAAGAATCCACGTACATGGGACGAGAGTCTCCCCTATGTCCAACATGGTTACAATGAAGCTCTCCATAGTTCCACTGGCCATAGCCCATTTCAGGTGGGTCTGGGATTCCAACCCTTGGGACCCATTGATGTTGCACTCCCTCTTTCCACCACACAGATAGACTCTTCCCATGATCATTCTATGGTCAACAAAGCCACCAAATTCATTGATAAGATTCAACACATCCACCAATAGGTCCAGGAGATTTTGCAGAAGTCCAATGCTAAGTACAAGCAACACCATGATCAACAGAGGGTACCACACCAATTTCAGGTTGGCGACAAAGTCTAGTTACATCTGTAGAAGGAGCATCTCACCAGGCCCCATCGAAAGCTTCACCCACTTTTTTATGGGCCTTACACTATCACCAAGGTTGTGGGTAGAAATGCTTTTGAGCTCAACACTCCACCCTTCCTTGGTTCACATCCAATATTCAATGTGGACCTCCTTCGGCCATATTTTCCACCATTATTGGACACTTTTGAGATCGAATAACAACTGAGACCAACATAACTCAACCCTGACTACATGGAACAATCATTCACTGATCAGATCGTGGACACACAGGTCAAGGTCACTCGCCAGTAGAGGATCCAACTTTATCGGGTTTTTAAGGAAGGGAAACTCCTACACCAAGGCAAGTGTCTCACCCAGGGCCAAATCCAACAAATGTTTCCTCACCTGATTGGGGAAATCAATGCAATGGATACAATTGCTTCCCAAGGGGGGAGGATTGATCCAGATGGATATTGGTGGCCACCCACCTATTCCAACTGGCTCCTCGTGTTCGTTTTTGTTCAACATGTTCTTCTGTACTACTTTGTAATTGTGGGTTCTACACTTCTTGGGATTTTTGAAGCCCCACACATCCTCTAGGTGGATACAGGTGTCCTCTCGCCTAATACAACTGGCTTATTTTGTATGTTTTCATGTCAGTACATATTGTTGTACTTTCGGGGCCGTTTTGGGGCCTTAATTTTTTTTTTTCTCGCCACATTCAAACTATAAACTAAGTCAGAGTGTGGTGGCAGAATGTGTAGTTCTCTGAAATACCTTTCCAATGGGCTATCACGCACCTAAAATAGAGGTCGCATGAAAACATTATGGCCCTAGGAAGTTGAGGTACCAAATTACACCAACTTACCCATAGGGCCCACATGACTTTTGGTGTTTCACCTTCTAGGGTTAGGTTTTTGGATGTCTATGGTTTTGAAAGTCATGAGTAATATAAAAAAAGCCTATGGAGCCTCATTGTAATCCATTCTACTTAGAAGGATGTACGTAGTAGCCACATCTCTTCTCAGATATAACTACCACCATTCGAGCAAGTTTTCAGTTCTGCAGTTTTACAGTTTCAGCCTATTTCATTATTTAATAGAAGATATTGTTCACTGGATATTTGTGTTATTCTCCATATCTCTATGTTTATTGTATCTAGTCTTTTAATCAATTCGTTCCACTCCTAAATCCGGATCACCAACCTTTATCAGAGCATTTCAAGTTAACTCCCCCGATGACTTTTGGGGCCTTTCGCACCAAATTTTCCAATAGCGATTAGAGCGTTTTTTGTCAACTTTGTCTATGGAGTTCGAGAGAGTTATTATTAATTTATTTGATTTTCATTGGATAAATTGACATTAGCTTTTCTGATTTCAACTTCTAAGTCGTTCTTTAATACATTTTCCTCTTTGATTTTCACTAGACTGCTAACCATACCTATTATCATTTAATCTTTTTTGGATGATGATCTCCCACCAAGCATGATTTCAAGTGAATCCTTGGGTATCTGAAAGTACTTAGATAAAATTATGTATCATTTGAAATTTTAGTCTCCACACTAATCCCATCTTTTCCTCACAGATTCAGATATTGCCCCCAAAAACGCTGCAAGTAAGGTATATGTCACAGAAGCTTCCGATAATGGTCAATAAACACAATATGAACAAGATGTAGTTGGATCCACATATGATGACACCTCCAAACTATTGGAAAAGGAGGGAGAGACACTCAATTGGGGTGATGTGTGCCACAAGTTTAAGAAATCAATTTTCCCCATCGAGGCTGAAGACCAAGATGAGATGAAAATATTAAAAAATATCCGGAGATCTGGGATATTCATAGTCACATCTCGTGTCATTGTCTTCCCTTGGTCCGATTCCAACAGTTGGATCATAAAACATGTTGATATCGGAAATAGATGTGTTCACAATGCCCAAGGGGAACACATATCATCATTTCAACCTAAGGACTTGGAAAAATGTTATCACCTTGACAAAGGAGTGAGAAGGATAGACAATAAGCTTCTTGACGAGTTCCAAAACATGACTAAAGAAATGTTCCCCAAGTTGTACAAACCTAACAAATAATTCAAGCACAGGCCTAAAGAAGGTTACCCGACAATTTCCTTGAGGAGACCCTATCAATACACAGTGGCTATGTTGTGTTAGTTGTACAGTGAGATAGACACATCTTAATTTTCCCTATCGCACATGAATTTTATCTATGATTGTGAATACGAGGGATTGTCATTCAATAAGTATGAAATTTTATCAACAAATTTATTAGTGGCTCACCACAGTCACTAAATCCCATCCCAAGACCTTCCCAAGTTTTCATATGTCCTCGTACCTCCTAGAGATTATGTGTGTATCCCATAAGTACCTGAGGATGGGATGGAAATGGAAGCCCTCAGACCCAGTAATCCACATATACTACAAAGTGTTATGGGAGCACAAGTATCGCACAAAATATCAGAATATATGTGAAAAATTCTTAGCCCCCATATACAAATTCATATTCTGTGCAATGCCCCCATGCATGGCCAATAACACAATAGCCATCATAAGAATAATCAGGAACTGGTATCTCATGGAACATGGCACCTATATAAGGGTGTTCGACGCTATAAAGCCCCCTCATCTATTTCCCCAGTTTGTTCTTGATAAATTAGTTCTCCAAAAAATAACATATCAAACTATAATATATGGAGTGGGGGGGATATTATACCGAGGTAAGAAATCAATATGGTCACCACTACCATTGTATGTAGGAACCTACTTCTTCGAAAAAATGAACAAGCTCAAGAAGAGGTTAACACTCTCCTGGTTTACAATTTTGGAGAAGAGAGATTTCGAAGGCACAATCCCAAGAATGTCATAAAAGACCACTTCAACAAAGTGGAGCTCCCTTGGGAATACACGACAACGATTTTGGATTAAGAAGAAGTTCATCACAATGCACAAACCTATGATGACATTGTAGTCCAGAGGCAAGGTCAACCCATAGGAAAGATCACAGATGATGAAAAAGAAAGAGAAGAAACTCAAAAGAAGGTGGAAGAGGAAACAACAAGAGGATCATCTCCCATCTCCGTGTTTGTGCACACATGATAGACATAATAAGAAGAAACACCAATTGATGATAAAATAAGGGATAATGAGAAAGTATACAAGAAGAAGAATGATTCTAGTAAGAAGAAGAAGAGTATCAAAGTAGAGAAGGCCAAAGCCATAGCTGAATCGACAACTGCAGGAAGAGAAGAAGCAAAAGCCGCAATAGAAAGAGAAGTTGAACAAAAGTGACAATAGAAAAAGAAGCAGTAGAAAAGGAAAAAAGAAGAAGCAATTGATAAGGAAACCAAAGAAAAAATGCGAAAGAAAGACACTGAGATGAGGAATGATGACACTCAACCAATGGATATTAACATCTCATAGGTATCAACAACATGAACCAGTATAGAGGTACCGTTAAATAGTTCAAGACTAGGGATTTTGGCTCCATTTCAACCAAGTGAGGTTCCCAATATGAGGATCTTTACTTATGAAAGAAAATATGGAAAGATCGTGCAAGATAAAGTAAAGAAAGTGTCGAAAACCCAAGGAATGTCCATCTTAGTCCTTAGACAAGTTCCCATAATAGGAGACATTAGGAAAAATCCAATAGTCACTTTCACAACTGGCACTGCATTCATGAACAATAATGAGTATAATATTAGGAGGTTGAGCCAGAAGAACCAGGAAAAGGATGCGAGAATCAGGGAATTAGAAGAGAAACTCAAACAAGTGAAAGTAGATTAAAGCAACGTCCATAAATTCAAAGAAAGTGTGGATAAAGTAACAATAGAGATGGAATAAGACATCATAGACATGTATACAAATATTCATCTCTTCCATCAAGCGGACACCACTATTATATATCATCACAGTCAATTACAAGCAAATCTTACACAATATAACACGATCCCGGAAATGATGGGTTACATCGACCAATGGATTGAAGAGAATATGGATGCACAAGATGATATATATATCCCCTCTAAAATGGAGAAGAAAACATATATCCACTCATTAGATCCTTTTCAACAAGATGGTCAAAGAGTTGATAAAGAAACTACCAAATCAATGGAAATATGCTTGAAATTACATAAGGATGCTCAAGAATTAATCAAAGTATGTCGACTTCTTCAATTGGAAGAACTTGGACACAACTTGGTCATGGAGGAGTTAGTGTACAAAATCCAATAAAACACTAATCGTCGATGAATGCTCACCGAATTAACCACTAAACTGAGCACAAACCTGATAGAGAAATATATTGTACAACCTACCAGATTCCACACCATGATCCAAGCATTTATGGATACTTTGTCTAAGGATATGCTGGTGATTTAAGACAACATAGTCATGCACACTGCAACATTATAAGAACTTCTCTACAGAAGAATCATTTCATTGTATGATCATCTAGAGGTGTGGAAATTTTAACTCAAGGACATGGGTTCTCAATAAGACAAAATAACAATAAGAAATTGTTACTACTATCTTCTATTTTCTCTTTTTCTCAACCAACCTTAATTTTTTAGTCATTATGTACACTTTTCACTGAGAAAAAGGAAACTAAACAATTTTGTAACAACTTATTTAAAATGAATACAAAGAGTCACTTAGGAGTTACAACTGATTATGTATAAGGAAGAAGATGCCCATTTTGTAGGGGCTCTTTCACCACTTTATAGCCTCAATAACTAATTCAAGGACTTATACTTTGTTAATGAATATTGAAAGACCCTCAAGCCCACTTTTTGCAAGAAATAAGAATTAATGTCTGAAGTTGTATTTGTTTTGAACTATTTCAAGTGGGATGTATATTGTTCACATGGACTGTAAGAATGCTTGTTTGCTTATAGATTGATCTTATGTACTCTATTTTATTCTATAGTTTTGATTATTCTTTCATATATGTTTAAGTCGTGAGATTGTTGAGTTATTAACGCATGTACAAATAGAATTTAGATTCTTCTGGTTATATGCATGTATGCACATGTTTATGACCTTTCACCTTCATTTTAGCTACTTGTGTGGGGGTTTTATGTAGATTTCAGTTTCATTTACAACTCAGCTGGTTACTTTAGTATGCTCCTAGCTAGGATAGGCTAGGATAGATTAGAAATAGATTATTTTGATTTCAATACATAGTATTCATCTACATTTTTGCATTTCATAACCATCCATCATCCACCTTCATTGGTATACCGGACCGCAACTGGTAAAACCCAAAATCAGTAATGGAAGTTGGGCCAAGTTCTGAATGGTTCTCCTAAATTAAACGATGCATAGTCTAGTTTAGACCATGTGATTGGGAGTACCCCTTATGGTTGCAGGGAGAATTCTACCCCGTCAACACCTCCGTTCCAATATTTTCAGCTTTAATAGCCATCATCTCATATACATCCCACACATACATTCATCATGAGATATCCTCATTGCAATTTTACATATTAATTTCCAAATTTGTTTTACATGTAGAAAACTATGTTTCCCAAGAACAAGATTTCTTCTCAAGATGTTTGGCTCTTGAAATAGCATACATTGGTCTTGCTTATGATCTTTCACCATTTCCACATCCAATACCATTTTTCTTGTAATTTCCTCACTTTAATTCAACCAAACAAATTGTTAGCATATTATAACAACTTGCAATTATTAATTTCTCCAATCTATTTTATACAAAAAAATAGAATTTGCAAGGCATGAGATTCCTTCTCATTATGTTTGGCTCTTGCAGCTCTAGATATAAACCTCCCTTATGAGATTACATCATTTCCATATCCAAGAGTACTCTACTTGCAATTTCATCAACTTTCTTGTAGCCAAACAAGATTGCTAGCAATCATGCATATTTTCAACATTTCATGAAATGATATCAGAAATGTAATTTACCATCAATTCAATCATTTCCAACCATTATTCACATAAAGAAATGGAATTCAATTATTAGTCATAGTATCTAGAATGAAACTAGAATTCATTGTACATGCATTATCAACAAAACAAGTTTTTCATAATGAAATCAAACTTTACCAATAGATAAAATCATTGTGTCAATAATCATGGCCACATCTACCCAATGCATCCTTGCATTGATTCTATAATACCATAAATCCATGTCATATATTCCACCATGTGAGTTGGAATGTATAGCCATTGCTTTAATATATTATCAAATCAAAGCATGGCCTCACACATGGCTTATTCTATTGAAATTCATTTCCACGACAACATTAATGTCTCATGATTTAACTTGGTTATGATATCATCATAGAATATGCAATTACATTTCCCATAAATGCATTCAAGAAACAAACAATATTTGCATACTCAAGGTTTCCTTCCCTTACATCAATTCAAATATATAGATTTGACTGAGGGAATTATTACATTAATTCCCTTCTACATTTATACATCATATCAATCCCATATGCATACATGTATAGTTGTCATCATTTTTCTTGATGCTACATGATCAACTGGTACATTGTAGAAGCTCACAGGCTCCCTTCACCAAGTTCTTAATCAACATTCCCACCATCCTTGTTTTTCTTCATATGAATGGATACTATAAGAAATAGTATCATCATGATATAATCATTTTTCTTGGATACACAATCCATTCTTTGTTTTATTCAAATAACATAGCATCATTATTTCATATATATATATATATATATATATATATATATCAACATGCTACTGTTAGCCTATACTCATGCCACCAACACGTTCAGACACGTCCACATTGAAAAATGCACATCACTATGCGTTAAAAATTAACCTTATCATGCATATTTCATGCACATGCATTCTATCTTTATTGTATGCATCATGTGTCAATTATATCATGCACTAGATGCATATCTATTTCATATTTAATTTAATTATTTGTTTGTTGTTGTAGATGGTTTTCCTTGAATCCCTGTAGAACCTCGTTTCCATATGCACTTCCATTCTTCTCAACTATGCAAATCTGACCCCCATTCTGAAATTTCTAGCCAAGCCCCCACTTGGCCATTATGCATTTCCAGACACTAGATCCACTAGTGTTGTTATCTCACAACTTCTTATTTATGTAGAGGAAAATTGACCCAAAACATTGGGTAAAATTATCAATATTCATATTTCTTTAATATGCACTACTCTAGTTGAATATTAACACTACAATCTAATTATCCAGTACCCATTTCCTCAACCAAACTGGTCTCGAAATATCATTATCATTGATTGACATTTCAACATTCTTAAATGTTTTTTGTTATGCCCTCTTTTTAATACTCCTTTCCATCCATGGGTTTTCCCAATTTTAGATATCTCTCTTCAATTCATTTAGAGATTCACTATGAAGTAGTACTTGGCCATTCAAGACCGGTCTGCTCCAATTTGAATGCTACACTCTCCCATTCTCATCTCTAGCCTGATTTTTTTGTGCGCTTTGATAATAGAGGAACTTTCTTGCTTCTGTACTTTTAGAAAAGAGTTTCTAGAGGATATCTAAAAATCCATTCTTCTTGCACTTAGAAATTACTCATCCACTTCACGAGTCACACCTCATCTTATGAAATCATTTGCAAGAAATTCAATCTCTATAACAACTGACTACTAATATTACTCTACTCTTCCTTATACCTTTATCAACCTTGAATCACCTACCCTAGATCCCTATACCTTCCTTTGCAACTCTTTGATTCTTTAGTTGCTTGTACAATATTGACCTGCTTCTATGTCCAAGGGACCCTTAGATTAATCTAGAACAAACCCACACAATTACCATTGGTGTAATCTTATCCACTTGCTAGCAATCCTTCACACAACACTCTTCGCTAGAGTGCCACTCTGCTTATTAACCAATTCCTTGTTAATAATCTCAACCTCTTATTACTTTTCCAAACTACTGCACTTCAAATGTTCCCATACAATTCTGAATAGGAACTGTAATGTGATTCAATACTCTTCCTTACCTATCACTCACATCTAACACTTAACTCTATTTCTAGGAATGTTTCGTCAAATTTTGGCATTATTTGGAAAAATCCTTATATCAAGTAGTCAAAGGGTCCATGGAATCCAATTCCACTTTCTCAAGAAAATTTATGGAGAAACTAGATGCTCCCCTGGGTAAATTAGACCTTCTATGATGATATCCTCTGGATTATATTTCCAATGACCATACTCATGCTTCAATATTATTTACGAGGAAAATTTATGGTTTCCTAAAATTCCATTCTACTCAATGGTGTCCTTCAAGTCCACTAGAAACCTTCCTTTTCGTTCCTTGAGAAATTTTCAGCTCAAAAGTAAATTCTGACTGGTATATGGATTCTCCTATCGAGTAGATTCCCAATGAATTATTTATTGCTAAATTGTGATCACTGACTAGAAATTTATAGGCAATTGAATATTGTCAATTGGACCCTTTTGTTCACCTTTCTTCTTATTCCATGTAATATTGAACTCCAACTTTGGCCACCTAAAGAGGTAAATATATTGAGAAACCAAGAATTTTTTTCTTGATGACACATTAAATATTATCCACACTTGATTCACAACAACTTTTAGATTTCTAAATTGATGCTCCAGTCAAAAAATGTAGCAACCTGGAAATGACAACTTTGCCCCTTTGCACTTCCTCCTGGCTTATAAATTTTATTCCTCTTTATGCATCCCTACACCAATTCCTTTCTAATTTTGATAGAATCTCAATTGGGTATGTCCATGAATACCTTCTGAATGATCTTCCACAATTTGACCCTTAACTAGGCTTTGGACTGCTAGTTACAACCCACAAAAGTTTTACTTGTTTTACATTTTTATCCTTGTATGTTACAGGTATCTTATTTCTCTTCATGCAAATTCCTACTTACTCATATCTCAAATATGGCTCCATGATTGTTTTCTATGGTCCAATATATTTTCATAGAATACCCATGTGACCCAAACAAACTTTTGATAAAGGAGTTATGCTCTCCTGAAGTAAATTGGTGCCAAAAAGTGTACCTTAAATCTTTCAACTATAACTTTCTCATACGAGGACCATTTTGCAACTAGGATAGATCGTTGGAAATCTATCTCTGATTTATTTTATTTAACTTGTAGAGGAAAAATGTACCTTGGTACACTCAGGTACACTCTATTCTCATGGGTTTTGGTTGGCTAAAAACGTCGTTTAGGGCCTCAAAATCGCCCCACAAGTTAATGTCCGTAAAAAAAACCCAAAACAATTCATATAAATTTCACTACTTTTAGTGTTTTAACAATCTTTTGATCTGATTCGTCGATATAAAATAAGAACAAATATGGCCCATTGATCTGTTCTACATCGACGATCGATGATTGATGATTTCATTTTTTTTAAAAAACTTTCCCATCGATCTCCCTGACTCTCAATCATTAGCCATCAACCATCGGTCATTCCTCCTCGTAAACCAAAACCGCTCAGGAATATCTTTGGTGCCTAATCATCGACCATCTATGATCTAAGAAATTTCTTGACAATCACTTTCCCACAAATATTGTCGATTCCCTACCATCGACAATCGACCCTCCCTTTGTCAACATGGAAACTATGTTGATGTGGCATGACATGTATATGTTGATGTGGAATGAAACATCATCCCAAGGTAGAAAATTTGATGATGTGGCATGACATATGGATGTTGACGTCATCATCCTCTTTTCCTTCATCGGAGATAGGCCACTTCGTTTGGAAGACTTAAATCACTCGACTAAATTTGTCGATGCTCGATTATTGACCATCGATAATCAGAGATTTATCTCGATCAAATAAAAAATCTCACCCAATTCTTTCGATTCACGACCATTAACGATCCTCTTTGGACACTTGAAACCTTCGCCAAATTCTCTCGATCCCCGACCATTGGTCATCAACGAGCTTTGTTGGTGAACTTTGGCACATAGAAATTTTGACAAAAATTATCGATCCTCAACTATCGACCATCGACGATCGGAGCCTCTTCTCTATGAACCCAACTCTTCATCCAAATCACTGATTCAACCATCGACCATCGGTGAATTTTATTGGTGAACATCAACACTTAGAAACTTTTGATCAAAACCAAGGTGAATCTGGGCCGTAGATCTCTCACTCAAGATGATCTTGACTGTTGATTCTACTCTGACCTTCCAAATGAAAGAAACTAATCTACACCCTCGATCTATCTCATTTCTCTAAATGCAAAAATGAATTTCAATTATTGATTTGGAAACCTTTACAAACTTCGAAAACATTGGAAATTTTTAAATTTATCAAAATGAATCTGGGAAGTCGATCGTGAGATAAAAAACAATCTTGCTCGTCTATTCTTTAAACTCTTCTAGCTCCATTGGCCTCCACTAAAACATGAAATTTGACCTTTCATGTTGAATCTAACCCCTCAATTCAGTTGATTGATGCCATTAAATGTCTCAAACAATTTTGGGTAATCTGTTGGCCCTCGACCAAATTTTGAAGAACCTTGGTCGTGTTTGACCATTTTTGGGACTTTGACAGGTTGGTCGAAGATGGAGTGCCTAGGCGAAGTGGACATCGTGGGATCTCGCCCCCTTTTGCATACTTTTTTGGGTTTAGGGTTTATGTAACGGGTATGGGATGCCGACCCATGGGTTTACCCATACTTAGGCCCCATTTGTAATGTATAAATAGATAGCTAGGCGATGTGAGTGGGAGTCAAGTTCTTGAGATCTAGTAGGTCGATGGATTAGTGCTAATGTTAGCGTTCTTGAGATCTAGTAGGCCGATGGATTAGTGCTAATGTTAGCTATGTGAAAGAAGTTGCGTTAAGGTTTACAGAGCTAATTGGAAGTATTTCGTAAGTGATTTGTGCACAGACTGTGTAAAGGACTGGTGCTGGACCTAACTCAAGGAAGGAGGATCTGGCGAGGTGCACACAGATCTCCGGTCCTATGCAGAGTTGGCTTTGTGGCTCTGTGCATATAAGAAGATTGGAAGAAGCTAATAAAAGAGGAGATGTGGTTGATATGTTATTGATATGATCTATGCTTAGTGTTGTAATCTTTATTTATGTTAGATGCATCTAATGTAGTAGCTTAGTGCCTTATATGTGAAAGAATACTAGATCTACTTTGATGCTATGTGCTGAATGGTTAGATATATTTAGATATTGATAAGTACTATGTTGTTCTGTAATTAGGGTTTTTGCCTGTGATGTAAATAAGGGTCAAAGACTAATGAATGTTAGTTGCTAAGTGCTCTGTTAAGTATTGTGATTACAGATCTGTGTCCCAGCTAGGTTGTAAACAATTGAGTCCTACAACTCCCGTTGCCTCTAACTCGGGTGAGACTTCATCTGCTTCGTAGGTGTTGCCGAAAGGGTCGGTAGTTAGGGTTTTATTGGTGCTCTATTGAAGTGTTGAACCCCGGGTTTTCGCCTATGCCAACATAATCCAAAACTCGAATTTTCTCACGAAATTGAGGATTTTCACTATGGTTCTCCACTATTTTTTCCCTAATTTGATCGGACCAAAGTATGTAATAGTGAATTTTCTAAAATTCACACTAGTTCTTGGCCCATATGGGTCTATTGTTGAACTAGAAGCTCTGATACCACTTTGTAACATACCCAATCTCCAACTCAGTAACATTACAGGTAGAGTACACATTAAAACATAAGTTACTAATTTCTTGTATCTTACCAACTATAGATCACATACGAATTCAACCTTGCCAATCAATACCACAGTTTTAAATGCGTTTAACAAATTATATTAAAATATGAATGCAAGAGATCAAGAAAACACCAAATACACATCATCCATATAAACCATTTATATAGTAGAATATCATAATAAACACAAAAAATAACTTATATGTTAATAGCTAGAACTAATTGGTTACACATTAAGGATGAAGCTCCAATCCATAGGCATTGTTGTTCATTTTCTTTCAACAAGCCACCCCAGAGCTGAGGCTATGATTCCACACAGAGATGTGTCCCTCTCGTTGTCCACTCTCCACACACAACAACTCCAAAACATAGGTTCTTTTATGTTCTCCACAGGGTGCACAACCCAAGGAATGGGATCCCCCTTCACTGCACCCGCCTTTCCACTTCCCTTGAGGGCTCCAGTGCATGTGATTGATCAAGAGACCTCCCAGCTACTCCAAGAGTGCTCACCACATCCCTCAAAAGGATATTGAGTCATTTTTTCAACATAAAAACACTTCATAGGTTTACAACGTGAATTATAGGCACACAAACTTCTTTCTCAGCATAAAACAACATAGCCCAACAATGGCTTCCTTCAAAACCAACATGGTTGGTGCTCTTATCAACACTCATTCCTTCTCTTGGTGTCCAAAATATGCAAGTAAAAACTACTCTCCATTCCAAAAAGTGATTGTCCAAAAACTTCCCCCTTGGCCATACAAATTTCCGCTCTTTGTATGTTTATTTGACTTACACTCTTCCCCAAGTTGATTGCACCCATGCCCATGCTCTCCAATAACTATGAGATGTTACTTCTCACATCCACCCTATTACATGAGTTTAAAGATGGACTTTGGAAACACTCAACACAAATTAAAAGGTTATACACAATGATAATAATAATTCAAGAATGTGGATTGGATTAATACCATGAATAATTACCCATTGGACACCTCTCTCTTGTGAAATCATGAAATCATTACCCCCCATAGTTCTTCATCCATTTAGTATCACAATCACTCATTACTATTTTTATTAATTACTTTAATGCACATAATACATCATTCAACCTTTAACCACATTAAACCAATACAAAGTCATCACCCCAACACATAGACTCACTAACCTAAATCACTTTTATACAATTACATTATAATTAATAATTAATGGAATTTAAAACTTAGAATGTTAGACGAATTCATGTTCTCTTTTTCTACATGAAAATACATTGGTTACATTATAATTAATAATAATTATTACATGAACCTACATTGGTTACATTATAATTAATAATTAATGGAAGTTAAAACTCAGAATGTTAGACGAATTCATGTTCTCTTTTTCTACATGAAATTACATGGGTGGGAATGGATTCTTTAAAAAAAAATTACAGCCAGACAAACAACACAAAAAGGATGAACCAACTGATCAAACATCAAATCAGTCCATAAACCTCTAACCACTCAATGACACTGGGCCATCCAATGAACTTTCTCTTATTGAACGCGGGACGATTTTATTACATTAACGCGTAATGATTTTTTTTGTTTTGTTTATATGCTTGAATCCTTCCAATCTTAAGCCCACAGTAATACAGCGGGCCATCCAT
>ML801487.1:135329-152773 GCA_009831015.1 Picea engelmannii | reverse complement strand
AGACTTTAGAAAGGCAACTCCAAGGGGTTGGCCATCCCTTAGTTGGTGGATGTACCTTTGGGAACACTATGGCACACTTGGTTAACTTGGGAACACTTGTTGGGAACACTTATTAGATGTGGACAGTTGCCATGCAAGGCATCAAAAGAAGCAAAGTTGATGAATGTGGCTTGGCTCCACCTTAGAATTGAATAGGCTAGGAAATGCAAGGAAAGTTTCATACAAAAAAGAGGATATTTTGAAGGTGTTAAGACATCATACAAGCATTGACATTTCACACATGTAAAAGATCTCCACAATAGAGCTAAGTTCTAAAGTTGGCATAGTGTGATGAATTGCACTAGCTTAGCGAAAAGAAGAAGAATATAGCACCTACTTTGGTTTCTTCAAGGGTTGGATTGATAGTTCTTGTAGGCAGGTGTGCCTTGTGTAATTGTAGTATGCAAACGAGTCATAGGAAGTTGGCTGAACTCCTCTCTTTTACATGGTAACATTCTTCATAGAAATAAAATAAAGATAAACTTGTGTATTGTCATTTCTTTACTTGGATGAATGTTATGTTCCTTACTTTTCCATGTGTTGGCTAAGTATAAGTATTACTAGGATGTTTTAAGACCATGGTTGGAGGTGTGCCTATTTTTGGATGAGCTTGGTTGTGACGGACTTAGTTGTTCATCCAATATATTGTAATTTAAGAAAAAGTTATGGAAAAACCTTAAGTGAAGAAGAAGAGTTTGATTGTAGTAAGTTTAGATTAGCGAATCCCATATCACTGAGGTAAGGTAGTGCTACACAACAAAAGATTATGGAAAAACAAAATTTGAGCAAGACTCTTAGGTATATTAGACAAACATTCTAGTGAAACACTCCACTTTTCAAAACCACCACAAAACCTCAAACGATTAACATATTATCACACATCCACCAATGCAATAGAACCCAAGGAAATTCAAGCAACGGATGATCATGCAATATTTAATGCATAAATGAACCCTTAACAACTACATTAAACTCTTCAACAACAGGCCCATCAACGCATTCATACCACTCCTCCTTAAACCCTCGTCAAGACAACGATCAAACCAGAGATAACGATTATGTTGAAATTAAACATCACGACTCTTCCTTAAACCTCCGTCAAGATAATGATCAAACCATAGGTAATGTTGATGGTTAGAGGAAAGGATTTTGATTTTTTTTTATATTTTCAAATCTATTTAAAAAAAAAAAACACATGGATTTACGTCTTATCCCATCAACAAGCTCCTATTTACTAACAAGTGTTGCAGATTATGAAGCCAAATTCGTTTGATGAGAATAATTACAGTTGTAATTATAATTTTACCATGTCCAATCAATCTCATACATAAAAAATGATTATCGTAAATGATTCATATTTGCAAATGGGTCGAGGAGATAAGAGCATTGGACGAAAAGTGACCGCCTTACAAACAAAACCAATACTAAAGACAAGTGGATGGATGGTGAGATACACGATGGAAGGGTATGGGATTCGGTGCTTGTACCCTGTTGCGCTTACCTGGGAATCCCCGAACGACATGTCCACTAGACCGGCCCTACGACGAAGAAACTTACAGTTTCTTTCGAATTTTTAAAGCACGCTATTCTATACATAAAAATTTCCTTCTCTTCTTCTGAATAACTCTCTGGCATTATATTGTTCCTCTTCCTTGCCCTTTGCTTCTGTTCTTCCTCTTCTTTCCCCTTTCCTTCTCTTCTTCCTCTCTAGCTTACTGAAATCACGTTCATCCGCAATCACTGTTGGATTTCAGTTCTCTCATCACCTGTGATCCTTGATAGTCCATGCAAATTTGAGTGCGGCCGTGTCCTTGCACAACTGAACTGGCGTTACCCACAGAAGCCGTCATCCAATGGACGGATTGGTTGCGTTCAAGCTCACATCTATGGACCTGCACGGCCCCCCTTTTTCTTTCTCTTGCCAATTTGTCGTTCCTCCGCTTGCTTGATCTTTCCAGTTATGAGGCAGATTTTTACGTGGTGCGTTGTTGCAATCTGTAGGATCCGGGCCAAAATCTGTGGCACGCCGAGGTTCAGGTTTGGGATCTTGACATAAACCTGTACTCTTGTTTTTCATTTCTGAAAGTATAGGAGTCGAGCATCTGCTGTATCTTATTATTAATGCCAATATTACCCAACTGGGCGGACGCCTACTTGTTCGATTCAATCGAGTTGCGAGAGGAGAACGTGTTTACTGAAAGATCAAGCGAGAGGAGAAATGACAAACTGTTGGGAGAAGGGGAGATGGGGTCGTGCAGATCCATGGATGAGGGTTTGAGGGCAACCATTCTGTTCAGCGGGCGACGGTTGCTGTCCGCAACGGCAGTCCAGTGGCAGAAGGACACGGCCGGACTGCAATCAGCCATGGACTAGTAAGGATCGGAGGGGAAGAGGGACCTGAAAGCCAGCAGTCGTTGCGGACATAGTGAGATGGGAGAGAGAGAAAAAGAAGATCAAGAGAGAGGAGAGAAGTCTGGTTGAGTTACGTAACGGCCAGCAATATCCAGTAGGTAGATTATAGACCGTCGGATCCAAATTGCTTTCCGATCGTACGACCTATAATATCCAGACTGGTTGTTGAGTTACATGATAACAAATGATGTTGACATCATTTTTTATTCATAATAATAATCTTGTAATCGCGTTAGGTCACTTGAATAGAGTATCAAAAGTTGTCGATGAAAGATTGATAATATTATAAAATTAAAATTATTGTCGCGAAATGATTCAATCACTGATGGCAATCTTTCCGACCGTTGACGGTTTTTAAAAAACAAACTTTCATGATTTATATGTACAAAATTATAGATGGTATCAATTTTATTGGCTGTTATGAAAGTGATTTTATAAAAAATTATGAGTGACATTAATATTTTTGATCGGTGAAGATTTTTAAGTCAAATTAATTTGTATTTTTTCATTGATGGTGAAGGTTTTTATATTTAAACGATAGATAAAGTAAATATTCTAATAATAAAAATATTAAAAATAAATTAATCATGTCTAGATTGGATGCTGCTAAGTCACAATGATGGCTGCTCAAACTTAATTGTCATACATTTCTTGTTTATTGTTAAATATTTTATTAAGCAAAAGGAAGATGGAAGCTTTCACCGTCGATTTTCACCGCCCACACTGGTTTGCAATAACTTCTTCATTGTCTCACTATTAAATATTTTTTAATGTGAAAGAAGATGGAATCACTCACCGTTGGTGTGACCTCACTCAGTGTTTTTTAATAAAAACATATTGCATCATCACAAGAGGTTGGAACTCGGCAATTCGAATCTTAGAAAATTATTTATGTTAGTAATGTAAGCTAAATATAAAATTAATTATATGACTATAAATACATATAAGAGTAAGCTATTATAACCTAATTGTGAGGCATTGTATTCAATTAAGTTATTATAACTTAATTATGAGGTATTGTGTTTGAGAGAAATTTGTATTTTCATTTCATTAGAAAATGAAAATCACATTTAAGATACAAATAAAAGCCAGTATATATGTATATTGCATTTACATGATTACAATTATGAATATAATGTATATTTTATTTTTTATCTTTTATAAAATAATTTTAGATATTTTATTTTTTAACATTTTTTTTAATTTTTTTTTTCTTTAAAAAAGTAGTATAATAATTAGTTGTAAGTAGGAAGATGAGAGATCAAAGTTCTTAGAAGAAATGTGTTAGTTATTCAAATGGAAGGTATTGGTTTCATGATATCTTTTTATTCCGCTTAGAGAAGGGTTAGGTACGGGAATCTTCTTCTAGCATTTATCTAGAAACATATTCCATGTACAAGAAACAACATCCATTTAAAAATAATAATTAAAAAAAATAGTTACTTTAAGCTTGTAATTGTAACCCTAATGCTAAAATAATTTTGTAAATCCATGCAATTATCATAGATTTTGTGAAAGCATACAATAGATTTAATTATTTAGAAACACACTATATATATTGTTGTATTGTATTGTTTGATCATTATTTATATATATATATATATATATATATATATATATATATATGAAAAATTTAAATATGTTACTTGTACAAAACTTTAGAATTTACTTTTGTGGTGTTTTATCCATTTTATATTTGGTTTCTTGATTCATTTTTGGTAACATGGATATATGATTCCAATCACCATTCAATTTATGAGACAACAACATGTTTAACTCTAAACCATTTCTAACAAATAAAATGAAAGAGCAAATACACAATAAGGAGAACACCTTCTAGCAAAGGTTTTAGCTATTGCAAGGTTTTAGTGAGGGTTTTAAAGGATGTTCCATTTAACTAAAAAAATTGGATGGGCATAGGTAGGAGATGTTTTTTTTTTCCGGTGCTTTTATTGTAAAAAGGCATCTTTGTGCCATTAAATAAAATGTCACAGGGTGTACCAAAAGCTAAAATGCATTGGAACAACCTGGCTAATTTGAAAATGGAGAATATTAATGGCTTAAATCCATAAGAAAGTGAAGTTACATGATAAAACAAAAGCAAAGTTACATTATAAAACACAATTACATAGGTATTAAGATTATGAAGTGAAATTCATTTGATGAGAATAATTACAGTTCTATTTATAATTCTACCATGTCCAATCAATCTCATACATAAAAAATGATTTTATCCTAAATGATTCAGATTTGCAAATAGTCACAGTTCCATGGACATAGTTCCATACCCTAGCAATTTTGAGGGTTCCAAAAATTCATAAACAACGTGCAATTGTGGGATTTAATTTTTTTACTTCACACCAAATTCAAAGTAATTTAAATTTTACAAACCATTTTGGATAAACGATATCCTGTTTCAATGAAGTTATACATTAATCAGATCTCCACATCTCATTATGTCGACGCTTTGACATTAATCCACATGATTCATCTTTGATTCCATACATAATGAATTCTACGTGGATATTTTAGATCCTCCAATGTGGTTTATGGATCATGTGGCTAGTATGAAGGATATGCTTGGATGTGGGTTAGACCAATTATCAGGATGCCATGTTGGACACGATACTCTTTCCATGGTAACAATGAGCCTACTAGCATAGAGTGTGACGAACCACTTATGTGTCAGTCCGAAGTATCAAATACAGTAATGGGTCGAGGAGATAAGAACATTGGACAGAAAGTGGGCACCGCCTTACAAAAAAAACCAATACTAAAGATAGATGGATGGATGGTGAGATGCATGATGGGAGGGAATACGATATAAGGAAATATGAATTTATAGCTCGTGTGATGCATCAGACATATTCCCCTTGCCGTCAGAGTATGTTCGTAGTGGAACATTTCTTCATATGTGCATAATAGGAATCACTACTGCCATAATGTTGCAATTCATTGCTACATTTTCCTTCCTTTCGATATGATCATGCCACAACCCCTAGGGTTGTACCTTCGTTATCATACCCATGTTGTTCCCCTGTGCTACAGAATCATCAGTTGGTACTAACCAGTCTATTGCATATTCATTTGCTGCAACTTGCTTTCCGTTCTAACTTGTATTATACTGCAACTTGTTGCAACTCACCTTCTAATGCAACCTGCTTTCCTGATGCAACCTTCTCTCTTGCTGCAACACCGTTGTTCTTTGGTACCATGACTCCTATGGAAAAATGTCGATGCTACAACAAATCTTCTACAGTGACATATCCTCTACTACAACTCATCTCTTACTATGATACACCTCTGTTGCAACACACATCTCTTTGCTGCAATACGTGTTGAAATATTGTAACTACAAAGAGTATTGTATTTATTATTGAATTATTATTCATCTGATCAATCCCCTTTTGTGGATTGATCATGTTAGTCTTTGTACTTGATCAATCCCCTTTTGTGGATTGATCATGTTAGGCTTTGTACTTGATCAAATCCCCTTTTGTGGATTGGTCAAACCGTAATTATATTATGAAAATTAAGAAGTCTCCCTCGAGACCTAATTAAAGTGGTTTTAACCACTAAGAAGAGAAGTCGACCATTCCTAGTGAAGAGACACCTTTCCATTGCATGCCAACTAGTATAAATAAACGAGTCTAGTGCCTCATTATCTCACTCACTCATTCACTCATCAAGTGCACAAGTTTGGAGAGATTCAGTTGGGAGAAGAAGGAAGAGAGAGGCGCATTGCTCAATGTTGGATATTCTCTAGTGTTTTGGTTTATTGTCTTGGCATTGTATTGGATATCTATATTAAGGAAGATTTTGATGGGTTTTCAACCCAATGAGCGTTTTCCAAGATAAATGTTGTGTATCTTGTGATTGTGTTTCTATCAGTGATCCTACCTATGTTATTGTTATCTAGTAAATTGAAAAGAAACCTAATAATAGATCAAAAATTAACAATAAATCCCTTACAACATGCCTCTGCTCTGGCAAATATTTTGTTGCAACTCAACCATCCTAACGCTGCAACTTACATTTTGTTGCAACACACACTTCCCATTGAAATATGTAACCCTAGTCAAGACAATAGTTTATGTGCACATCTTTTGTATTCAGACATAAGCCTCAATTCCCGTAGAACTAGAGCACTCATCCTCCCCATAAAAGACCAAAAATTCCAACACGACCTTCCACAAACTTGTGCCACCTGCATAGCCATATCATGCAACACTATTCTCTATAGGATTTACTCATTCATGCAATGACATTAACTCGCACATAATCATGTCAAGAACACAGTAAATACATCCTATAGGATGTCAGGCATATGCACACACAGAGAGATTAAATTTGCAACAATAATTCTTTTATTCATTCATACAAGGTACAATACATCAGTTATATGATCGTTCATGGCTTACAAATTTAGTTGGGTTGTCAGGCTAGAGAACATGGAAACCTCAATCACCTCTATCTCGCGAGATCTCTTCTTGTCGATTTTTCCAGCCCCCTTGAGATCACTTTGGTGCTCTGTTTTATTTCTCCACAACTATTTTCTTCATTTCTCCAAGGATTCTCATGCCCTTTGATATTTTGACTTCCATTTCATTATTTTCTCAATGACTCTTCTCTTGTTTCACATCCTTCCAACTTCATCCTAACAATGCGATCCCTTCAACAGGTTTATAATTGTTTTTGTAACAACTTTCCATATAAAACATAATTATCCACACACTTGTTCATTCTATATCAACGCTCCCAACTTCCCCACTATTTCAACTCTGCAACATTATTTCAATTTGTAGTAATGTTGCCACTCCTTGCAGTGCAACCATTCACATCATGCAACAACCAATCACTTCTCCAACAACTCTGTCACGTCCCTGTAACTTCCTTCGCCATGTCATCCCTAGTATAACCAATATGCTCATGCATCAGACTCCCTAGGTTTCAAGAAAGCATGCCCTCATTCTTATGAGGTAAATCATCCACATCTATAGTTGTTTAATGCAACTCCATCAATGTTGCACTCTCAAATATATAATCCTCATCTGATATACATTTCAATATGAAAAACATATTCTTCTGATGCACATTATTTCTTTCAATTCATTGTTTTCCTTCATTAAAAATCAATCTAACACAACAATATTCTCGTCATAGAGATCTATAATTTTTCATCTTATTCCTATTGCAACTCAACTTCTGGTACTGCTACCTTCTCTGTCTCTCTTTCTTCATTACCACAAATACTAGTCAAGTTTTTTTTCAGTCATGCATCACCTATACAATTGGATATGAGTCATACCCAATCCAGGACATCCCAATGCCCTTTTTCATGTAGTTTACAAATTTCCTTCAGTGCAACCAACCACTCATGCTCGAAGCTACACAACATGGATTCACATGCTCCCATGTTACACCTCCCTTGACTCAATCCACATCACCTGCATAATTCAATTTGAGTCACGTCCAATACAAGACATCCCACTTCCCTTTTTCATGTAGTGTACAAAGGGCCTTCGGTGGAACCAACCACTCATGCTCGAAGCTACACAACATGGATTCACATGCTCCCATGTTACACCTCCCTTGACTCAATCCACGCCACCTACACAATTTAATCTGAGTCGCGTTCAATCCAGGACATTCCACTTATTTTTTTCATGCAGTGTACAAAGTGCCTTAGGTGCAACCAACCACTCATGCTCGAAGCTACACAACATGGACTCATATTCTCCCATGTTACACCTCCCTTGACTCAATCAACATCACATGCACAAATCTATCTAAGTCACGTCCAATCTAGGACATTCCACTACCCTTTTTCATGAAGTGTACAAAGTGCCTTCGGTGCAATCAACCACTCATGCTCAAAGATACATAACATGCAGTCACATGCTCCCATGCTACACCTCCCTTGAATCAATCTACATCACCTGCACAACTCGATCTAAGTCACGTCCAATCCCGGACATCCCACTACCCTTTTTCATGCAATGTACAAAGTGCCTTAGTGTAGCCAGCCACTCATGCTCGAAGCTACACAACATGGAGTCACATGCTCCCATGTTACACCTCCCTTGATTCAATCCATAACCATATGTAGACTGCCTTAGTCGATGATTATGTCAAAGTTTACACATTCTTTTAAAATTACCACAGATATATTTCAAGAGTCTTCTTCTCCACACAACACCTTCACACTCAGTCCTTAGCAACCTTCACTCTTCTAACATTTTTCTGCAACATGTCTTCTTCCTCGGGAGATTTGAAATCTTCTCCTTTCTTTGTTAGCAACATGTTTATCAACTTCCCCCTCTTCTGGACTGCATGTTATCCATCTTCAACTCAAAAACTTCCTTCATTCTTCACCTTCATGACATCATCTTCTACTCAGACATTTTCTTAGACATATTCATCCTCTGCAACCTCCTTGACATACTCATCTTCACGGAGAATCCTCAGTAGTTATTTTGTAGCCCTCATCCAAAATATACTTTACAAGCCCTTTCTTATTATGATCACTCTTTCCATTGTACTATACTTCAACTTACCATTTACTTTTAATAAAAATGGTTCATTTATTATCCTCAATCTTCCCATGATTGTGAGTTGTTCATGCTTTTTCTTTAATGCTCTCAAGCTAAGGTAAGTATAAAATTAATTATGTTAGTAAATTAAGTTAAATATAAAATTGATTATATTTTTTTTTAAACATATATGAGATTACTTGTTATTATAACCTAATTTTGAGGTATTGTATTCGAGAGAAATCTGTAAAAAAAATTCATTAGAAAATTAAAATCACATTTTTCACCTGTTCAAAGAAACATACAAATACAATAAAGTATATATGTATTTTGTATTTACATGATTACAATTACATTAATAATGTACATTTCATTTCTTATCATTTATAAAATAATCTTAGATATTTTATTTTCCCCCTTATTCTATTTAACTTCTTGCCACCCCTTTAAAAAAGTAGCCATAGTAACTAATTGTGAATAGGAAAGTGAGAGATCAAATTTATTAGAAGAAACCTATTAGATATCCAAATTGAAGGTATCCATTTAGTGATATATTTTTATTCGTCCTAGAAAAGGGTTAGGTACCACAATCCTCCTCTAGGAGGAAAGTCCTATGTCCATTTCACCTATTTTATCCTGCAAGAAAATGATGGATTCCCCAATTGACACTTAATTTGTTCATTTATTTATAAAACCACAAACATTTCTTTAGAAACATATTCCATGTACAAGAAACAACATAAATGAGAACCTAAAAATAATAATTAAAAAAAATACTTACTGTAAGTTTATAACTATAACCCTAATGCTAAAATAATTTTATAAATTCATAAAAATATCATATAAATTTTGTGAAAGAATACAATAGATTGATCATAAATTTTGAAAGATATTTACAAATTCATATGTGTGACTATGCCAAGTTAGTTGTTACTACATTGTATAGTTTGAGAGTAAAGGTTTGAGATATTAGAAGTCAACATTGGAATCTTGGATATGAAGGAGATCTTGGAGAGTGGAGATTAAATGTTAGATACTTGAAGATAACATCAAATTGACACTCAATTTCATCCTCTATGATGATACTCTATAAGTATAGTTGCACCGTGTTGATTTCTATGTTTTCTTCTATTATTTATGATTTTAGTTTATCTATGATTTTGGAATTTTATCTGTTGATCTTATTTATTATTTTGATATAGATATATATATTTAAAAATTCCAGAAAAATTTAAATATGGACTTGTACAAAACTTGCAAACTTGAGAATTTACATTTGTAGTCTTGTATCCATTTCTGGTTTAGTTTCTTGTTTCTCATATTTGGTAACATGGATATATGGTAAATCAATATTCAATTTATGAGAGACAAACATGTCTAAATCTAAACCAGTTCTATCAAATAGAACAAAAGAGAAAATATGAATATGTTTCTACATGAATTTAGACCTCCTTGATTGGGAGTATTGTTTTCACTACTTTAACTTCCAGTTTACTAGTGGGTCTTTGAAGAAACATTTAACTATGACATGTATTCTTTCAATTTTCCTTTCCATTATTCATATAGTGATGAAGCATGGGAAGAATAAAAAGACCCATATCGAAGTGTTGGTTAGTGAACCCATAAAATGATATATCTTTAATCAGGAAATAATGGTAATAATGTAGTTGAAAAATGATACCTAATATAGATAGGAAAAGGTAGAAAGCATGGCATATGACTAATAGGTAAAAGTAAGTTTTCCTTTATAAGAATTTGAACAATATCCTCTACATTTTAAAGATCTAATTTCCCAAGGAGGAGATTTGAAAAGCGTGATCTCAAAATATTAACACTGTGTATGATCTAAAAACCTTATAGTAGTGCATGCATTTGTTTCACACATAAACACATTTACCCCTTTTAGTTCCTTTAGATTTGTAATGGTCTTCGTTTTAAAATAATTATTTGTAATGTTGGACAAGTTCTCCCTTGGAATCAATACCACATGCAAGGGTAAAAATCTCAAATCCGGGTGAGACATGTCTTGCTTCCTTGCCACGTCAATGCCACTGTGGGCCAATACAAAATCATCATGTGGCTAGGATGACATGGGAGGGATAATGTTCATGCCTTAGTCATTATTTTGGGTTTGTGGTCGCTCCATATCGATGACTCTCATGCATCGTCAGACTCCCCCTAGCAACTACGCATCGACGACTTAAATGTGCCCTTGGAGTTCCATCGTCAAAGTCATATTGGAAGAACATATTTTGACCACTCTGATGGGGCACCTGTGATCAATAGTCTAGATATAATGTCATTTCTTCTCCGATGTACGACCCATATATCATCATGCAATGGACCGTGTCCCGAGAGATAAATGAGCCAGATTTGATCGTTAATATTGCAGCCTCCTGGCAAGGTGTCACATCATCTTACCAATAGATCATTTCCAGGGTCAATCAGACGCTTCCACATGGACTAGTAGAACCATCCACATACACAGGTAAATACATAAAAAATTGGTGACACGTCTCCCCCCCATTTCCATGTCAGTTCCATCATGAACCAATAGAAAAGCATCATGTGAACAGGATGACATCAACTGGATAATTCGATGAATACGACTTCAATCAATGGTCTAGTTTTGATCGAGTTGATCTTATGGTTTCTTTTGTTTTGTGCCTTGTCAAACCTTGATCGATGTAATTAGAACGAATCTAACCAATAGTCGTGATCTCCTGCCAATGGTAGATCCAACGAATGTTGATTTTTACGCCCTTGCAGACCTCGATTGATTTGATGGATTACTAGCAAAGTTTAAAGTCGGTCTGATGAAGTAGGCCCACATTTAAAATATCAATGGCTGAGATTACTCTCCAAGAACCTATCTGGTGACTACTGAGTCTCAAGATCGCTACAATTACTATTTCAAACTTTTTGCAGTGCGGTAAATGATTACAGGGATTGTTCAAGGATAGGACATGATGGATATCCTAGCTTGTGAATTCCCAATTGTTCCACGATATCAGCATAACAAATTTTTATCCAGGTGAAGGTAAACCAAATTTGACAAGAGGGAAACCGTTCAAGAATCAAAAAGCAATAAAGGATTTCAAGAAGTAGTTTTAAGACATGAGGGAGAGAGATAAAAGACAATGAAATCACCCATTGTTAAGTTCAAAACTTTGGGGAGTTAAAGAGTTTCTTACAACTAGAGTTTCTCAACCACATAAACCGTGAGCACAGTTAGTTGATAAATGCAACATGCAATAAAGATTCATCCCCTGCGTTTAAGTTTCAGTCTGTATTTCCTTCCTTATAGTGTTTGTGTTCATGCAAATCATATCCTCCCACTTTTTCTTTTCTTCTATTAGATCTGATTTATAAAATCTCAAGAAACAATCCATTCACCATGTTCAGTGATATTGTATGATGTATGGTATTGACACAAAAGTGATTTCCTCTAAATGTATGACCATTTCTTGTCATTTTATTTGTGTATTTAAATGATATGTAGAGGATACATCCATGTGTTTGAATGTGTGAAGATTTTAACTATTTGAAGTATATGTTATTGATATGTTTACACTTGTTAGAGTTGTTGAATTCTTCATTGCTCAAAATGCTATTCATTTAAGCTAGGCTACATGATTCATTCTTTGTAGTGCCGTGTATGTTTATTTTGTTCATTCCTCAAATTCATCATTTCATCTCCCTTTGAAGTTCTCTATCTAAAACACTCGTGGAAAAATTACTATGATAGTCGAGAACATTTATCATCCAAAATGAAGGTTGTTTGAGGTCCTTTAGTTTTAAGAGAGAGAGAGGGAAAAACTTCCCAAACATTGCATACACATTTTACTGCAAATATGACCTTAAGATTCATCTTGAGTTTTGGCCTGTAGGGTTCTTCAAAATCATTCCAACAAAATGCTAGAGAATATTGAGGGATAACGTCCTAAATGGCATCTTTTTTCAGGGACGTAAGCTAAAGAATGTTCCTCGGGGTATGACATTGTAAGCTCTGATACTTGACGATGAAAAAGACTTAGGAATTTGTTTGTTAGTATTTCAACTGGAGGCACCACAAAAGGAAAACCTGGCCTCTACTAGAAGACACACTAGAATCCATATTGATCCATATTAGGTTTTGATATATTTAGATCCAAAAAATCTAGTGACCTAGAGAAATATCAGAGAGCATCATACCTCATTTTTCTCAGGTAACCCTTATACCAAAATTTATCCTTTTGTCGTTCATCAAGGTGATGAATCTATAAGTCTTACTAATACATCTAGAGATTCATTTTTTGTTTTAAAATATACACCAAAACATTTGATAGATATCCATAATTCTCCTTTCGAATTTATCCAAGAAGTCAGTTCTTCCCACCGACCCTTTTTTTAAAGTTCTTATCCCTCCTCTGTCCTTTGAAGCCTGTAACATCATTTTATAAAACCTCATGGTCGACGTAGGTGGAGGACGACCCAGGGGAAATAAATATCCTCTCCCACCACCTATGAATCCTTGGGTTACTTTCATATTTTCCCCATTGAATATGCCCCAAATTACCCATGATCTCCTTGAGAATTACACGAAATATCTTCCAAAATTTGATGGAGATAAAACTCACTCAGCTGAAGAGAATATGAGCATTTTCCGAGACTTTATAGATGACCAGTTTGTACAGGACAATGATGTCTTCATGAGTATTTTTTTTCAAAATTAGGGGGGAGATTTCGGAAAATGGTTCATATAGTTACATGTTTCTTCAATTGATAGTTGGGCAGCTCTAGAAGTTGCCTTTATGAGACAATGTGGTGAAAAAAGGGATAGCCTATACCATTTAAATGAATTTGTATCAATCAAGAAGAGAACCAATGAAACTATTGATTATTTTAACAAAAATTTTAATAATCTCTATAACAAGATCCCTATAGATATAAATCCCTCACAACCAGCGGTTAAAGTGACATACGTTGGGGCATTTGATGCTGATTTTTCCATGAATTTAAGAGAAAGAAGATACTTAACCCTGCTATTGATGCAAGCTGAAATAGTAACAGGTAAGATGAAATAGAAACAAGAAAATGCATAAAATAAAAAGTTTAGGGAAGACTTTTGTACTTTTGATCCAAGTCAAGACCCCCAAGAAGAAAATATGGACGAGATGTCTAGATTGATGTTATAACCCTAAATTGCACCATACATTCTTACATGGCATCAGGCCATCTCATTTTCCTTCTTTTCCAATCCACTACTAAACAACTTCTTAAAAAACACTCTTTTTAAAGGCATACGCGCCCTGCTCCACTATTGCACGCGTGTGTACGCTGGCTGACCCACTATAGCCCACGTATACCTAAAAAGCACGAAAAATGGAAAGTTGCAAACGGGACACACAGTTTTGGGTAAGTTAACTAAACCATTTGACCGCCCATAGTCAGTCACTCGACCAAATAAATAGCCCTTTCTAGCCTATAAAAGAAAGGATAGGGGTCCCATTTGGAAGAAGGAAAATCATAGCAAAGAAACTATACCCGATTTAGCATTCCCCTTGCCCCAACCTTTTGCAACTATTGCGTGAAGAGAAGCATATACAGGAGAAGTTGGAGCACAGTTGAAGAGGAGCCCAGGACCATATTTGAGGATCAGTGGCCGATCTCACTATTGTAAGGTTACTCTTGTGAGATTAAAAAAAGAAGTACTTTTCCCGTCCCGCCATATGAGATTGTCAATATTTAAATTTAATTATATTTTGATAGAATATCTAACCCATTAGTTTATAGATTATATGCATGTGGAGTTCTTTGTTTGTCTTTTATGAATGCGGGTCAACGTTGGGAGGAGAGTTGCAGTCAAGGAGAAACCAAGTGTTAAAGGGATCGACATCAAACACGGAAACTAAGGTATAGTAACAAGATCTCTTTAACCTTGTATTTGCACATGAATAATGGGGTTTATGATTGGAAAGTTGGTAAAAAGTAGGAGACTTTAGGTCATTTATGCATGCATGATAAAACCCTTAATGCTAGTCCGTAGGAGGGATTTCCCACCCACAAAAAAATTGGCAACCATACTGGGGAGTCTCTAGGGTTTTCTGGGGATACTTGTTGGGTATTTTTAATTGGTTTTACTACCTTTTTTCTGAGTTTCTGCAAAAGTCTGAGCTAGTCAGGATTCTGGTCTTCCATACCAGTACTCCCTACATCCTTTGCCTGACTATTTTTTCATTTTCCGGTAAGGCATAGAGGCATACGCAGCCTGCAGAAGGTCTACCCGCGTATAGACGCGCCTTGACTTCATGCAGCCCGCGTACATACACTTACTACTGAAAAAACAGTCGCGTGTCTGAGTCCATATTTTTTTTTCAAAAAGAGGTAGTCATCCTCTCCCCTGTCATAAGTGATCCTTCTCAGGGGTTTTCTGGATCTAGTCCTGTTTTCTATTGTTACAGTCTGTAGCCTAGGTATAACCTCAGACTAGCTTTGTTTTCTCATATTTCCTTATATATTTTTCTATTAGAGTGAGTTTTTGTACCTTTAAGGGGTTCTGGTGTTCAATACCAGTACTCCCTGCATGAGATTAGCTGCTTGTCTTTCTTCTTTTGAGGAGAAACAAGGGCACACACATATTGTAATCATCTTACACGTGTGCATACGCGTCCTGTCATTGGGCAACCCACATGCATATGTGTCCTATCATTGGGCAACCCGCGTGCATACGCTGGCTGTTGAAGTGACAGTCGCATGTCTATCTGGAAAATTTTGAGGAGGCAGTCATCCTCTTCCCTGTCAATTTTTTTCTTCACAGGTTTTTCTTTTGTCTTTTGGTCTCTGTCATAACAGTTTTCAGTCTAGGTTGTGTGCTAGTATAGCTTGCTTTTGCATTTGAAAGTTTTCTTCCTTTGCTAGGTTTTCTGATGAGATATTGAGTCAGTCTGATCTACCTTTTTGGTTGTCAGTAACTTCCCATGGTCTATGGTTGGCCATAAGTCCTTTTTGGCCTTGTCTTGCTCTTATTTTTTTCACCTTTTTGCTTCAGAAAAGAAGAAGACATACTGTTTTAAATTTTCTTGTTTTTGAAGCACAATAAAAAAATAAAAAAAAACACAATTTTTTTTTTTTTTACTTCTTGGTTTGGTTATAGAGTTGGTTGTTTGCATTAATCAATAGGAAAAAGATTGTTTTCATAAGTTCTTGTCTGATTGACTTAGGACAATAAGTAGCTCGTAGTCAAGTGAAATATTGTTTTGATTTTTTTAGTTAAAAGATCTTAGAAAGAAAAAGTTTGAAAAGTTGGTTTAAAAAATTTTTAAAAGAGAAAATCTGATTTTGTCAAGAATAAGTTATTTTTTTCCCTCTTGTTGTTTATCTTCTCTTTTGTCTCTCAAAACATCACTAGTTTCACTTTCATAACCTTTGACTTAAGACAAGCCCAAAAATTAACAATTAATTAAAATCAACTAGACTTTATGTTTTGTAGGGTCCATCAACTAGTCTAGGCTAGAGCCTTGATTTAGGATTGGAGAGGAAACTCTTCAAGGCTAAAAAACAAACATAAGAGTCTGTGCGAGGGATCTGGGACCCCCCTCTAACACAGGGGCTAAACATGAGGTCATGTAAGGAAAGGTATCAGAGATAACCCATCCAAATCCGGACCAAACGTAGTGGGGAACGCATATAAAGGGCTTGTCTTGGGATTCCATTGATTGGATTTTCCACAACGCTTCGTGGGTATAGAATCCATTCAAGGTCCTCAATTGTCTTTCAGAACACTTGATTTCGATACCCTTGATAGGTTTTGGGCTTGATACCCTGCTCATGGTGGTCCACCCGACTGTCGACTGTAACCGCTTGGTGATTGTTTGCGCGCTAGCAACCTAGTTTCCTATCTGATCCAGGTGGATATCGGTGGCCACCCACCTTTTCCAAATGGCTCAAAATGGATTTTTGGCAATTTTGACAATTTACTATGTTTAGCAGTTTTTTCGGGTCCTGAACTTCTGGGGCCATTTTGAGGCCCTAAACGATGTTTTTTTGGGTATGTTGCTCTCGAAAAATAGCATCTATGATGCTACTTTGTCTCGAGCGTTGTAGGCCTCAGATATATCTTTCCAACGAGCTATCGTGCGCCCTAAACAGAGATCGTATGCAAAATTTACGACCCCGAGAAGTTGATGTACCAACTTACCCAAATGGGGCCCACATGACTTTTGGCGCTTCATCTCCTAGGGTTAGGTTTTTGGATGTCTAGGACTTTTGGCATTCCCGTTTATTGTAAAAAGGCCTTCAGAGCCTCATTGTAACCATCTTCTTGTGAATGTGAGTAGCCATCACATCTCTTGTCAGAGATAAGCTGCCACCATTCTAGCGAGTCTTTCACTCTGTATTTTTATAGTCTCTATACATTTCTTTGATTAATAGAAATCATGTATTACTGTATATCTGTGTTTATGGTTGCATCTCTGATAC
>ML801487.1:79352-133672 GCA_009831015.1 Picea engelmannii | reverse complement strand
CAATACCTTCCATACCTTGTGCACCAAGCTGGGTATCAAAGACTCTGAGCGACATTTGGTTCTAAAATACCGTGGGGCTCTACACAGATACATCCAGACTGAAATGGATTTTTTGGACATCTCATCAGTCGGTGCTGCTTATCGATATGCTGTTAAAATTGAGCAGAAATTTAAGCACCAGAAAAAACGAGAATTCGGGTCCGCAAATCCGCAACAACCAAAGTATGACAAAGACGGCCCTAACAAACAATCTCCTGAAAACCAATCCAAGACACAGGAAAAGAAGGGTCACGAGAAGACAAAGAAGGACACCGAAAAATGGTGTGATTTCCACAAAATCCCTTGGCACAACACCGATGAATGTCGCTCAAAATAGTCATTGGTGACCGAGATCAAAGACAAGGAGTCGAACCCTGATTCAAAATCTGATTCTGAAAATACTGGTAAAGGAGATATCATTGACGCAGACCCCACTGCTATTGTCGCGACCGCAGGAATTCAACCTGAAGAACCAACAGATCCTGAAGAGGGGGAGCACCTTTTTCATTCACAGATGTGGGTGAAGGGGACCCCGTTGCATTTTATTGTTTATAGCAGAATCCAGAAGAACCTCATCTCAGCAGAGGTCGTCAAACAATTGGGATTGTCGACAACACCACACCTGCAACCATACAACATCGAGTGGCTTCGGTAAGGATGAGATCTCTGTGTCAACCAACAGTGTTGATTGTCATATGGTATCCAACCCTTCAAGGATGGGTTATTATGTGATGTTGTCCCACTGGATGTTTGTGATGTTCTCTTGGGCCAACCATATATGTGGAAACGCCATGCTATATATGAGTCTCGATCCCGTAGTGTCATTATTACTCTGGGGAGTCATGTCTACAGGATACTAGAGGTAGTTCCAACTACTGCCCCACCTAAATAGTGCCGCAAGGTAGTATCTCATACTACAAAATTCATCTTCTCCACTATTTGTTCAAAAGGAGAACAAAAGGACACTACAACCACTACAGCCTTGCCCCAAGTACCTTCTATCCAACAGAAGCAGGTCGACAAGGCTGCAGAAAAGTGCAAAGATTCCTTCTGCACATCATCCTCTCATGTATATCGCCTTGTTGAGCAGCCTCAACTGCAATAGGTTCGTGACAGATTTCCACAAACCAAGCAGCGTGACGTCTCCAACAAGACAAGCAGCTCACCAAGATGCAGATTCAACAAATGTTTTTCCCTCTCCCTTGGGAACTCAACGCAATGGAGACCATTGCTTCCTAAGGAGGGAGGATTGATCCAGGTGGATATCAGTGGCCACCCACCTTTTCCAGATGGCTCAAAATGACTTTTTGGCAATTTTGGCAATTTACTATTTTTAGCAGTTTTTTTGGGTCCTGAACTTCCGAGGCCATTTTGAGGCCCTAAACGATGTTTTTTTGGGTATGTTGTTCTCAAAAGATAGCATCTATGATCTTATTTTGTCTCGAGCATTGTAGGCTTTGGATAGATCTTTCCAACAATCTATCGTGCGCCCTAAACGAAGATCGTATGCAAAAGTTACGACCCCGGGAAGTTGATGTACTAACTTACCCAAACGGGGCCCACATGACTTTTGGCACTTCATCTCCTAAGGTTAGGTTTTTGGATGTCTAGGACTTTTGGCATTCCCGTTTATTGTAAAAAGGCCTTCAGAGCCTCATTGTAACCATCTTCTTGCGAATGCGAGTATCCGTCACATCTCTTCTCAGAGATAAGCTGCCACCATTCTAACGAGTCTTTCACTCTGTATTTTTACAGTCTCTGTACATTTCTTTGATTAATAGAAATCATGTATTACTGTATATCTGTGTTTATGGTTGCATCTATAATACATTCAGTTATATTATTGAATATCTGCAATATCTCTATGCATTTCTTTATTATATCTCCGCTCTCATTTCGTGCCGAAAATAATCCGGATCACTATCTTTCTAGTGACTTACACAGGTGATTGCGGGGGTATACCACGGTACCTAGTAAAGACATTGGGCCACGCTTTGTAGAGTATACCTGGAGGGTTCTTCCGTATTCGAGTTTCACTTGCACTAGTAAGTTTCTCTAGTGTTGGTTGTTGTAACTTTTCTTCCAAATAGTTAGTGACTACTTGTGTTATCTCATAGGTACTTTTTTAGTGCGTGCTGGTTTTCAAACGATTATAGATTTCCCTAGTGTCTCTTTTATCTTCTCACACAGTGGAGGATCAGGATTTCCTGTGGTCACGAAGGCTTCTGGGCCTACTGCCGATTGACCTCGAACCCCCCCTGCCACTGCTAAGGCGAAAGCTACACCAACAAGGGTCTTTTGAGAGAACTGAGTTACAAGAAATTGTTGCCAATCCATCTTCGAGAGAAGAACTTTCGATTATGGAGGACCCAATAATTTTTTACCTCGAAGCAGAGGCTCTTGGTCCTTATCACCCTCCCATCACTGATCTATCAATGCCCATCGTCATACAGGTTCTACCTTACGAGCGTCTGGTAGTGTCACCAGCAACAATGGAAGAAAACGCTGCCACTTATTCAGGGAATACTGATATTTCCTTCATGACTATCACTACTCGGGGTGTTCCACCTCCTAACCAACTGTCGTCAGTCTGGGCCACCATGGCCTCGAATGCTTCTACCTCGGGCAGTGGTCCGATTCCATCTATGGAGGCGATCACTTCTCTGTTTCCTCAGAACACGACAGGCTCTCCTTTCTCATACATGATGCCTGGCTTCGGTATGAGTACTGTATTTTCCTCCTCCACTCTACAAACTTTGGGTCTGGGGGCATGGATTTCCAACACTCCTTTGCAAGGATCAATAGGGGGCACTTCCACTCCCTTTATTTCTTTCCCTTACGACATGGGTCATATGACCCCTTCGTCCCCCTCGCTCAGCGGTGTGCCTCAACACTCCGTCAAGCCTAACATAAAATTGTTTGGAGCAGGTAGTCAAGCACTCCCTCCTTATAATATGTCGGTTGGTTTGACACCTTTCTCTTTGTTCGGCGAGTTTTATAACAACGCTTTCTCGTCCGCTGTTGTTTCGACCGGGGGAAACCCCGGTCTGTACAGGGTACTATTCCTACATAGGGGCACACTTAGGAATTCTTTCCTCACAAGGATCTTGGAATCCATGGAAGGGACCGGTCCCCTTGTCATGGATGTCAATTGGGGGCAACCCTTTCCATACCCAGTGGAACCCCGGGAAAGGCCCAATACCTATGCCCGTCGGATTGGCAGGGGGAAACCCCTCCCAAAATCCTTGGAATGTGACGCAAGCTAATCCCTTTACGTCTTATTACGGGAACCAGTAGATGATGTCTCAACAAGTGCCCAATCCGTACATTGTTCACTGTCATGGTTATTACCAGAGCCCTGGCCAGCAACCTAAATTTTCTCGGCAACTTGGTGCCAGTCAAACCCCAGGCTCCTTTTTCCCCGGCTATAATCCACAACCCAAACTACCGTTTCTGGAAACCCTGCACTTGCCAGATTTGATAAGGCTCTTAAATGACCCCATTTGTCATGATCCAAGTTGGCCTCTTATGCCAATCAAGTTTCCTTCGGACATTCCAAATTTTGAGGCCAATACTAATGAAGATCTTGGTGATCATGTGACTACCTTCCACTTATGGTGCTCATCCAACTCGTTAAGAGACGACTCCGTTCAGTTGTGATTGTTTCAACACACTCTCATAGGGAGTGTTTCGAAATGGTACATTGAACTCGACTGCTCACGATACTCTTCCTTCGACGAATTGGCAATGGCTTTCCTGAACCATTTCCAATTACCCGTGAGATACGACGTCGGAACTGAATTGCTGGCCAATTTTGAGCAGACAAAAGTGGACCATATCTCAGATCATATTCCAGAATGGAGACGCTGAAAGAGTTTGATCAAAGTGTCAGTCCCACCAGCATTCCTGCTAGAGTGGTTCCTTAAGTCTTTGGTTCCCCAGTTATCTAAAGACGTCACAACATCCAAAGTGTTTTCCGAGGAAGACGTGATAATGAGAGCGCAACAACTAGAGCTAATTTACTCTCAATCTGGTTTACTCTACGATATTTTTCCATATCCACCGAGGTCAATCTTTGAAAAAACCAGGCAAAGGTCTGGACCACATGCTGATGGAATTATTGGTTCAGCACAAACCGAGCTCGCTGATCCATTGTCAGATCAATTGCAAAAATTGTCGATACAACAGACAACTGCCAGCCAAACCACTGGTTCGGATACTCCCCCTACTCAAAAGTCGGATGTACAAAGTGTGAAAACGACAAACCCAAAGACCACCCAACATCCTGATGGAAAGAATTAAAAAAGGAAAAAGGGTAAAGGGGATAAGAAACCCACCGATAATGCTGGCAGGGGTGACACTGAAAATAAGAAGTCAAAGTATCCTTGTAATATTTGCAAGGAAGACCACCCAACCCATCAGTGCCCTTGGATTGTGGAGGCCCAGAAGTTATTGGGACATCAACAGCCTGTCGTGTTAACGAACCCATTCCCACACGGGAAAAATCTAACTCAAGCCTCCTCGAGCGCGGAAGGGGGCAGTCAAGGACCCCCTCCATCTTCAAGTAATCCTTCATCCGCAAACGGGTATATGTTGAAAGGTGATGCCTCTATAACAACTAGAGCACATGATTATGGAAATCCAGGCACCTCTGAGAAGGGTAAAGAAGCCGAAAACACACCTCTTCCTCTTCAGATTGAGAAGACGTTGGGAGAAACAATGACACGCATCCCCAAAGGTGCATTCAAGAAAGATTCTTACAACCCAAACAGAAGGGCCACCCATAACTACTCTATGGTGGAATATTTATTACAAACCCCTTGTGAGATGTCTGCTTTGGAAGTCCTCCAGAGTTTCCCTTCCTAGAGAAAGGCTTTGTTAACTGCCTTAGGCTCTGCTGAGACTTGTAATCTAGGAACGATCATGCTTGATACCTCCGACTTAAAACCTCGTCTTCCTTACCACGTCGCTTTTCAGATAGTAGTGGCTTACACCACGAAACCGTACAGTGGTGGATGAGGGTGCCTCAACATGCGTGATGTCTTTGGAGTGTTGGAAAGCCATTGGGCAATCCATTTTGTCTCCATCACCTACTCTACTTACAGATTTTGATGGTCGTTCTTTTCGACCACATAGGATCATCCCCTCTTTTCCCGTGTAGTTAGGGGGAAAAACCGTGTGTATCGAAGTTGAAGTGGTTGATGCATCCCTCGTCTACAATATTTTGTTAGGCAGGAGTTGGACCTATTCTATGCAGGTAGTGGTAGCGACAGTGTTCTAGGTCTTGTTGTTTCCTCACGAGGGTCGGATTGTGACCATTGATTAGTTATCCTTCTCCCGTCCTGACCCTTCATCGGGAGTCTCCATGGTCCTGATGATCGATAACCCCTAGCCTAGCATCATCAATGTAGGGATTGGTTTGTTCCCATCATTGATGGGTACTTTTGATTACCCACCTCCGACTGACAATGTCCATTATATGACAGTTTTCCCCGACTATCCTCGGGCTGAAATTTTTCAAATCTCGTCGTTTCGCACGACGTACTTTCACGATCCATGGACCCTTCCTTCCCCATCCGACATGATGGAAGGGATAGAGCACCATGGCATGGCCATTCCTTTGTTCACGGAAGAAGTTGCATACTTGATCATTCAACGAGCTTTTGCCAACCCCGATCTGACTCCATTAGAAGAGTTAGATACGGTGCTCGAGCCTATTTGGGCTCAAGGTTCCCTTGCTGATACAGATTCTTTAGACTTAGTATTGCCTTTAGACGAAGTGATTATTGAGGAAATGACTAGTCCAGACAGACCCTAGAATGATATTCATCATAGATCTTACTTCCTCCTAGAATTAAGACGAATTGAAGCAGGAGAATTCACTCTGACTATGAATGGAGATAAAGATTGTCCTATTAATCCTTTGGAAACACATTCAGTTTACATTGAAGGAAATATGGAAACAATAGCCGAAACGATACCTATTGACATCTCTAGAATCCATGGCGTCGTGGAGAATATCTTCATCGGAGCGGACTGCTCCCCCAAGGAGATTCAAATCTACACAGATTTATTTAAATAATTTCGCGGTGTGTTTGCCTGGTCTTGCGAGGAAATGCCAGGCATAGACCTAAGAATTGTCGAACATGAAATCACAACTTATCCTGATGTCAAGCCAGTCTAGCAGAAGCTTTGTCCAGTCAATCCTAGGAAATTAGCAGCTATCAAGGCTGAAGTAGAGAAACTACTTAAATCTAGTTTCATCTACCCCGTACAATTGAATCAATGGGTGTCGAATCCTGTGCCAGTCAATAAAAAATAGGGTACGATTCGCGTATGCATGGACTTTCGTGATCTAAGCAAGGCCTGCCCAAAAGATAATTTCCCCACGCCATTTATTGACCAGATAGTCGATGACTGTGCAAGATGCGAGGCTTTTTCATTCATCGATGGTTTTTTGGGATACAATCAGATACAAATCAAACTCGAAGACCAACACAAAACCACTTTCATCTGTCCATGGGGTATATTCGCTTATCGTAAGATGCCTTTTGGTCTGAAAAATGCTGGAGATACGTTTCAGCGGGCCATGTCTTATGCTTTCCATGACCTCAAACACATAGTCGAGGCTTATCTCAATTATTTAGCGTCACGATCTTGGAAGAGAGCTGATCATCTATAACACCTCTAAATTATCCTTGAACAATGTTGCTACTACCAAATCCGCTTGAATCCAAACAAGTGTAGTTTTTGCGTCACATTTGGTCATCTGTTAGGTTTCATCATGTCGACAAAAGGGATCATGGTCTATCCTTTCAAGGTTTAGGCAATAGTTCAATTGCCTCCCCCGTGCACCATACCTCAGCTTTAGAGTCTGTAGGGAAAAGCGAATTTTCTACGGTGTTTCATTGCAAACTATGTCGAGATCACAAAGGGTTTTATGCGTTTATTGAAGAAGGACGTTCCTTTTCATTGGGACAAAGTCACTCAACTCTCTTTCTCAGCATTCAAAAGAGCCCTCATATTAGCCCCTCTGCTTCGACCACCCAATTATAATAAATATTTCCTGTTATACTTGGCCACTGCAGAGTCGACCATCGATATGGTATTAGTTCATGAGGATGATTTACTCTCAGAATGCATGATCTATTACCGTAGTTGAGGCCTAGTTGGACCGAAACTCAATTATTCTCATATTAAAAAACTTGCGTTGGCAGCAGTTCATGCTGTCCAAATGGTTCCGTCATTATATTTTGTTTCGCAAGAACACCATCATTTCCGTTGTGAATCCATTTCAATATGTATTGACACGACGAGTCATCAACGAAAAAGTCAGTAGATGGATAGTTATCCTCCAGGAATTCGACTTGGAATTCATTTTGGCGAAATCCAAAAAGTCGATGGCCTTCGCGGAAATCATATCGGAACTTCCGGTCAAATCAGGTGATGTTATACTCGACGAGTTTCTTATCAAAGGAGACATGTTTTTTATCATGTCTTCTGACCCCTGGTATGGAGATGTGCTTGTCTATCTCCAAACTTTGAAGTGTCCCACCTTTTCTTATGGTGATGAGCGTCGTTGTATATGCCATCAGGCTAAGAACTATCTCATACTCGAGGACACATTATATCGTCGAGGTGTAGACTGCATCTTTCCCCGATGTCTCACTCATGAAGAAGTGGAAATCGTTCTTAACGATTGCCACACTGGAGCATGTGGCGGTCATTTTTCTGGGTTGGAAACAACCCAAAAGATTCTACGAGCCGGTTACTTCTGGATGACATTAATGAAAGATTGTGTTGAATCAGTCAATAAGTGACACTCATGTCAGATATTCTCTCGAAAGATGAGGGAACACCCCGCTCCCATGTTTCCCATTATTACCATTGGTCCCTTCACTAAATGCGAGATTGATTACACTACATGAAACCCCCCTTCAACAAGGGGGCACCGCTATATCATCATAGAAGTAGACTACTTCACCAAGTGGGTCGAAGCTATGCCAACATTTAAAGATGATGGGGAGACAACAAATATCTTTTTATTCAACCAGATAATAACAAGGTTCGACATCCTGAGAGAGATTGTCACTGACCATGGCAGTCACTTTCAAAACAAAATGATGACTGATTTAACATCAAATCTTGGGTTGAGGCAAGAAAATTCATCACCTAATTACCCCCAAGCGAATGGTCAAGTGGAAGTTGTAAATAAATCTCTTAAAACCATTCTACAACAAATGATCAATTCGGCCAAGTTAAATTGGCTTTTGATGTTATATTCGGCATTATGGGCTTACCGAACATCTGTTAAGAGTACAACTGGTTTCTCACCTTTTCAACTCGTTTATGGGTTGGAAGCAGTCTTGCCTATAGAATGCCAGATCCCATCATTGAAGTTGGTAGTACAGTTATTTCCAGATACTTCACCACTTGAAGAATTATTACTATACCTTGAACAACTCAATGAACAACATCGTGATGAGGCCTTGTCTAACGAGGCTCACAAACAAAAATTCAAGTGTCAGTATGATCGGTCCGTTCGTCCTTGGATTTTCTCTGAAGGCGACCTTGTCCTGGTCTATGACCAAGATAAGGACCCCCTGGGGGCAGGCAAGTTCAAACCCATGTGGTTCGAACCTTTCATCGTGAAAGAAGTACTACAGAAGGGCGCTTATCGTTTGGTGGAATTTTAGGGAAATGTTTTGGCGGAGCCTAGAAATGGGCTCTACCTCAAGAAGTATTACTCATAGGTGGGTCGCCTTCGGTGAATTTTTGTAATATATGTATAGTCTTTGTACTATTACTTTTTGGGTTTTTGGTTTTATGGACGTGTCATTTTTTTATGTCATCTTTTTCACTGTGGCAGATGTCAAGTGAATCAAAGGTGTTTGTTGGATTCACAGATGACACTAGCTGGCACACTTGGAGGCTTGCCTCCGTAGCTTGGGTTATTTTCACACCTCAGGGCCAATTGCTATATTCAGGAGGTATGTGTTTAGGCAACACCACAAACAATGTCGCTGAATACAACGCAGTTATTGAGTTACTTCGTGATGCTTTGTCACTTGGTATCTCTCACCTCCGGGTCTATTTAGACACTCAGCTGGTTGTGTCTTAGTTAAATGGAGTCTACCATGTTCATGATCCTACTCTACACCGACGATTCCTTAGGGTATGCTTGTTAGAATGAAGCTTTGATTATATTACATATTTTCATGTTCCTAGGAGATTAAATCAAGTTACAGATACTCTAGCTAATCAAATATTAGATTGGCATCTTGCACACATATAGGAACAACACACACATGCACATGTAATTACATTTGTAAAGTAGATGTAATCCATAAGACATAAAAAGACATAAAAATCCATATATAATATCAAAAATATTAGAGTACATGGGTGGACGCAAGCGCCTCAAAAATATGTCCAGTAAAGCGTCACGGGGCTTATGCCCTCAAAAATATACAAATAGTGCCCTCGACACGTAATCAGTCCAACCTAACTAAGGAAGGGGCCTATTGGCCCTATTATAATGCTCAAAAGAGTTTGTCAAAAGCCTAAAAAGCTGGACCCACGTCTGTGGTGCCCCCACTACATGAGGTTGCATAGATGGTGGCAAATCCTCGATCTTTGCCATGGGGATTGTACGAGTGAGTGAGGTAAATTTATGCTCTACCCGTCTCAATACTCTCTCAGCCTATCCGGCTGGAGGTCCCCCTGCTGCTACTGGTCCGCCAGCTGCAACTGGTCCTGCCTCTGGTCGAGGCCATTGCCTATTCCTCGCAAAGTCCGCTAGACGCACTGGCCCCACATCTGCACATAACACATACTTAATTGTTAGATACTTTGGTGTATACAAAAAATGATATATATAAAAAACATAAAAAATTAAATAAATTTGAAAAAGAAAGAAAAAACAAAGCATACCTAACTCTCCTCGTACCACTCCGGGAGGTACACCCATGTCAGGGTCCCTGGAAAAGTCATCTTTGGCATAAGGATAGTTCTCTATCACCGGAATCTGTCAAGACCACCAATCGAAAAACTTGTCATCAAAGGCCTCGATAGTCCTCCCTCCCCGCTATCGCGGAAACAATGTCGCCCATCCGTTTACTGGTAGAGAAGAGGCTAAGTGCCCTCGTACAATATCCCTCAAACTCAGACTAGGCACCCTCTCGAAGAAGAAAGAACAAAGGATAGTACCAAACCCAAAATTTTTGTGCCTTTGCATACAACACTCTGTCAAATTCCTTTTCATCCAGTATAGTAACGTAGTACTCCAATCAAAAAGTTGTTCATTTAAGCACTGAACCGCACAATTCATGTGCACCCGAGAATCCTGGTGTAAAGCTGTGGATCCGATAATCCACCCAATGAGTAGAACTATTGCTTTCAACGATAGGTTGATGATCTTATGAACCGACACCTGAGTTCCCACCATGTTAGTACCTACCTTGCAATGGAGGTTAATCAACTCCTCTATGTTGTGAGGCCCGGAAGGAAAAGTGCGAAGGTTGACTGGTTCCCCTCTCCTTGAGAGGCCAATCATAAAGTAGATATCTTCAGTCGTTGGAGTCAATGACTCTCCCTCAAGCATGAATTCCTCTGCATCTGGGTGCCAGTAATCGATCAAGGCATTCAGCAGCCTAGGTTGTGCCCACATAAATGCACTCTAGAAGAACTTAAATCAGCCACATTGAGCTAGTGCAGCTACAACATCAGGGTCATCTAAGACCACAACACAAAATTCCTCATGCTCTCTCTCCCTCCAATGGACATGCATCCTGCAATTGACAAGTCCAGGGGGGGTTAGCCTTTGCATTTTTTAATTTTTTCTTATCTTATAAGGTATACACGGGCTATAATGCACACAATCACGTGTGCATGCGTCCAGTCTTTCCTCTGCATGCGTGTTGTCTTAAGACAACCCGCGTATATGTAGGGCCGACCTTTTTAAAGGTCGATGTCCCCTCAAAAAAAAAAAATGCTTAAATGACGTATTGAAATGCAAGGGGGGTTAGTATGTACTTACTTGGTCCAAGCAGAAGTTCGTTTCATCCACTGAAGCTCCTGGAATCAATTCTTTTCACAAAGGGGTATTTTTGGCTTTTTAGTCAATTTCTTAATTTGCAGTAGTGATAATGAGCTGCCAACTTCTATTTATAGACCCTTTTGGCCACTTTTTGACAATTTTTGGACCCTTTTGTCATTTTTTCTAAATTGAAAATCATTTAGTATGGTTGAGGAGTTTTCTATGGATTGTTACGATAAGTGTTACTTTGGGTATTGGAAAACTTTTTGAGATTTGGGTCTTTTTAAAGGTCCTTTGGTAAAATTTCATTTTTTCCAACTTGTTGCATTTAAGTTAGGATTCCACCTCCACTTTATGCATCTCGTTGTATTTGTCACTACGCCATAGGATCAATCCCATCGATTTGTGACACAGAACCATCATTTCTTCTTTAGAAGTGTCGTATTTTAGTGGTAGAGCCTACCTTAACATGGATGCCCTAGGTATATCCTAGTTGCATTTTGGTGTCCATGCTGTCACTAATGACTATAGGCTCGGGAATCCTTATTAGTTTATCCTGATTACGAGTTTGAGCCTCATTTGTATGATGCATTATCACTCTTGACCTCACCCTCGGGACTCCTAGAACATAACGACTCTTCTTTTAAGCCCTTTTCATACCCTCTAAAAATGAAAAGATTGTCGAGCGATCTTGTTGCCCTTCACGCTCGTTAAACTGAAATTTGAAGGCACATCTATCCAGTGATATTTTACCCCTTTTTCGGTCCAGATGGTCAACTCTATGAAGAAAGGTATACTCTAGGAGCTTTGGTTCCCTAGAAGAGTATTCTCAGGTATGATTTTAACCCTTTTTCGGGCCTGAGAGACTAAATTTACGAAAAAGGAACCCCCACGGAGTCCATAGTTAAGATCTTTTCAGACTCCCTAAAATTGAAAAGATCGTTGAGTGGCCTTATTCTTTCAAACTCATTAAATTGGTCCAGAAGAACATTCCCGACGGAGTCCATAGTTAAACTCTTTTCAGACTCCTTAAAAATGAAAAGATTGTCGAGTGATATTGTTTTTGTCACACTCGTTAAAAGGATTTTGAATAGATGTATGGTCAGTGCTAGTTTACCCCTTTTTCGAACCGACTAGACTATGTTCAAAAAAGGTACCCCAATGGAGTATCCTTTTACTCTTTTTCAAACTCTCTAAATATGAAAAACCACCGAGCTTACCTTCTCTGGGATCGTTAAACTTACATCGAAGGACGTTACCATTGTGTGTCTTATTAATCGGGTTTTCATACTTGCGTCTTTGGCCTAATTTCGTCTCCATGTTGCTCTCAATTGAACCATCTGAAGCATGCCTTATATGCAAGCCCTGTATCAATTTGCCTCTACGTCTTGACACCTTTGGCCCAAGGAGGATTTTTCCCGAGTGTCCTTTTCCTGCATATGTCCCTTTTCCATGAGCATCCATGTGTTCCATGCACTTGGAACTAGTATGTATGCGACACTTGATCGTCTTTTCTAATGTAGCATTCTTTTATTCATTTTCAAGCTTTCCAAAATTATTGAAAAAGAGAAAAAAAAAAATCAAATATACCCCAAAAAGAGGAAGGGAAAATTATTTTCTTTTTATTGGCAACACAATGAGTCGCCCTTGGTTAAAGAACATCCTTCTGTTTTTTCGTCAAGCCTTGGGATTTAACATGATGTTAGGAAGTTGTTCTCACTACATAGAGTTGTGTCCTCCTCCATTTGGTTATTCTTCCAAACATATGGAGAGTTTGCGGTGCCTCCTGCATCGTGAACTTATGTCAAAATATCATGCTGCCTGAGTCTCATCTTTTTTCATGATATTGTCCAAGGGAAGTTATTACCAAGATTGAGTCCACCCCCTATGTAGATTGTCTCTTACCCTCATGCCCAGTCATCCTGAAATCCCAATCAAGTCTTTGTTCGAAATCCATGAAGCCCTCAACCTGATCATCAAAATCCTCTAATCCGTTCCTGACAAGCCGTCGAAGACCTCTGGGTAGTGAAGTCGTACACTCATATTACACTCCTACCCGAGTTGTGAATATTTTAAAGTTGTTGCTTGAGCTCTGAAGGCCTCATATCGAGCCATCAGGCCTTATTCACTTCTTGAAGATGGATACTATGCATGTATATATTTTTGACTTCGAGATGTAGATCTGATGTGTACTGCTCGCGGCTACACTTTATATAGTTATATGACATGGATCTACGGTGCATTTGATTGGTATCCATGATTTTGTTTCATTCTGAGCATGGGTATGCCCACCTTGGTGAGACAATTGTTATTTTTCAAATGGAACCTCCCGAATTCTGGTTCCTGGGCTCACTTGTTTGGTACGTTGGTGAAGATTGATAATGTATTTCGGCCATCAGATGCTCTTTTGACCTCACACATTAGAGGGCATCTGTTATAACCCTAAATTGCACTAGACATGCTTACCTGACATCAAGCCATCTCATTTTCCTTATTTTCCAAGCCATTACTGAACAACTTCTTAAAAAACACTCTTTTTAAAGGCATACGGGCCCTGCTCCACTACTGCACGTGTGTGTACGCTGGCTGACCCACTATAGCCCACGTATACCTGAAAAGCATGAAAAATGGAAATTTGCAAATGAGACACACAGTTTTGGGTAAGTTAACTAAACCATTTGACCACCCATAGTCGGTCACTCGACCAAATAAATATCCCTTTCTAGCCTATAAAAGAAAGGGTAGGGGTCCCATTTGGAAGAAGGAAAATCATAGCAAATAAACTATACTCGATTTAGCATTCCCCTTGCCCCAAAATTTTGCAACTATTGTCTGAAGAGAAGCATATACATGAGAAGTTGGAGCACATTTGAAGAGGATCCCAGGACCAAATTCGAGGAGCAGTGGCCGATCTCACCATTGTAAGGTTACTCTTGTGAGATTAATAAAAGAAGTACTTTTCCCGTCCCGCTATATGAGATTGTCAATATTTAAATTTGATTATATTTTGATAGAATCTCTAACACATTAGTTTATATATTATATACATGTGGAGTTCCTTGTTTGTCTTTTATGAATGCAGGTCAACGTTGGGAGGAGAGTTGCAGTCAAGGAGCGACCAAGCGTTAAAGGGATCGACATCAAACACGGAAACTAGGGTATAGTAACCAGATATCTTTAACCTTGTATTTGCATATGAATAATGGGGTTTATGATTGGGATGTTGGTAAAAAGTAGGAGACTTTAGGTCATTTTTTCATGCATGATAAAACCCTTAATGCTAGTCTGTAGGAGGGATTTCCTACCCACAACAATTGATCAGGAATATGACAAACAAAATGTCCATATTTGAGATAGAGCATAATAACACAAACATATATCCTCAAGAGGGAGGCATAAGGAATCCTAATCCTAATCATTTGAGAAGACCCCCTAATCCACAACTCATGAGAAGGGAGAGGATAAATGAAGATCAACCGATTTAGCCCCCTGTAAAAACTAACAATGATAACAATTTTATTGAAGAAGTAGTAGATGAAAGCTATGATGAATACACAGAATAATTCCACCTACTTCAAGATGATAATGATGCCATACATATAACTCAATATGACTATAAAGATTCACTAAATCCTAGGAAACTAGTGCTTGATCCTTAGTATAGAAAATGATCTGTATCCTCAGTTCAGTATAAAAATTTGGACGATTCCCTACATGATGAGATGCATAAGAAATGCAATATTAGACCTCGACAGAAAGAAGTTGTTGCAAACAACCAACCAAAGGATAATAAATTTGGTCCAAAAATGTTCAAAGATAAATCTAAAGAGGTTTTATACATCCCTAACGTAGATGAAGTTTCAGAGCCTATTAAAAGGGAAAAAGAAACTAAATAAAATGAGGAATTAGTCTCACCATTCAATATAGAATGCAAATTGTTCAAGATCAATATTCATGTGCCTTTAGTGGAGCTAGATAAAAATCCCTCATACCATAAACAAATAAATAAAATGATGCAGGGGAAGGTACCAACAAATATTTCTGATACTTTAAATGTGCAAGATGAGTCGTCTACCATAGTTTTTTCTCCCCATATTGATGACAAAGAAGAATATGTGGCACCCTTCTATGTGACCTTGAATATTCATGATAAGATGTTGCACAATTGTATTCTTGATTTTGGAGAATCACACAATCTCATGCCCAAATTAGTCATGGACAAGTTATGGTTGGAAATTACTAGGCCTTATCATGACCTCTATTCATTTGATGCCAGAAAAGTTAAGAGCTATGGGTTCATTAAAGACATGGTTGTCAGCCTGGGCCAACTACCTATTAAGAGCATTATGATGGGCATGGTAGTTGTTGATGTACTAGTAAATCATGGCATGTTGTTGTCTAGAACACATGCACGAAAATTGGGAGGAACTATGTAGATGGGCATGAATTATGCCACTGTACCAGTTTTTGGAGGAGAGCTCAGAAGGTTGTATCCAGAGACAAAGTTTGATTATGTGGTCAGTGATTAGAACAACCTTGTGATTCATCCAATATATGTTGTTGATGAAGATCTAGGCTCTTGTATCTTATATATTTTAAATGAAGAGTACAATGAAACTCCATCACTTGAAGATTCTCTTGTAATCCTCGTGAAAGAAGTGGATGGTGTATGGAAATTGTATTTTGACGGTGCATTCTCAAAACAAGGAGTTGGGGTCAGTGTAGTGCTAATCTCCCCCACCAAAAAATAAATTCATTTTTCCTACAATCTTGAGTTTGAGACCACAAATAACATGGTTGAATATGAAGATTTGATCTTAGGCCTAGAGGCCGAAAGAAAGATGCAAATTACCAATCTAATGGTGTTTGGATATTCAGTGCTAGTTGTGAAGAAAGTAAGAGGTTCCTATCAAACAAGACATCTAAGAATGAGGGAATATAGAAATAAGGTGTGGGATATGATTGATAATTTTATTGTAGATATCCATATTTCTATTGTTTTGAGAGAGTTTAATCAACCAAATGAGTCCTTAGCAGTAGCTTCCAATACCTTTAAAGTTCCAACCACTCCTCAAATTAAACATGATATTGAGATGGTATACAAACCTTTCATTCCTGATAATATCAAATACTGGAAAGTTTTTTAAGATGATTAGTAAATCAAAAGGTTCATGGATGTGATAAATGAGTTGGAAAATACTCATATTGATTCAGATGATGAAGAGGACACCAAACATGAGATTGGTGAAGAAGCCAAAGAGGTTCTTGAATTTAGCAATTACATTGCTGAACATAAGGTGTTGCATCTCAAGAATAACTTCATTCCCAAAGGAATGGTTCCTTTAGAACAATTATTTGATATAAATGATGTTCATGTCAAACCAATTGTCCTCCCCAAAGATGATAACATTCAAGAATATAACATTGGGACTCAAAAAGATCGTAAATATATTAAGTTGTCCAAAAACATTATTGTCGATCATAGAGCAGAGTATTTGTAGTTTTTCAAAGAGTACATGGATGTTTTTGGATGGAGATATGAGGACCTAAAAACTTATGATACCAGTATCATCCAACATAGAATACATCTCAAACCTGGTACTAATCCTTTCAGGCAGAAGCTCAATAAAGTTAATCCTCTTCTCTTTCCTATCATTGAGAAAGAGGTGAGGAAACTATTAGATTCCTAGATTATTATCCCCTTAAGATACTCTAAATGGGTTTCTAATTTAGTTATAGCGAGGAAGAAGAGTGAGGAAATAAGGATATGTCTAGATTTCAGGAACCAAAATAAATGCTTAATAAAATATAACTACCCCTTGCCCAAGATGGACCATATAGTGCAAAAAGTAGTAGGGGAAAAATTCATATCCATGATGGATGATTTTTCGGGATATAATCAAGTGGCCATGCACCTAGATGAAAGAGAGAATACAACCTTCACAACCCCATGGGTAACTTTCATGTATGACACAATTCCTTTTGGTATGATAAATGCAAGAGAAAATTTTCAAAGATCTATGGACATCGCATTTGTGGGTGAAAGGGACAAGTTCACTGTGATATACCTTGATGACATGATTGTTTTATCCAAGATAGATGAAGATCACATCAAGCATGTAAATAAAACCTTTGTGAAGTATAGGAGGTTTGGGTTGTCCTTGAATCCCAAAAATTATTATTTTTTCATGGAAGAAGGAAAGCTTCTTGGCCATAGAGTATCCAAAGAAGGAGTGAATATAGATCCAGAAAGGGTGGAGGAAATCAAACAAATTTCTCGTCCTATGAACAAGAAAGAGGTACAATCCTTCCTAGGTAAAATAGGATTTCTGATAAGGTTTGTCCCCAATTTCACCGAAATGGTGAAGCATATTACCAACATGTTGAAAAAAGACCATGAATTCAAGTGGAAAGTTGAACCTAAAGAATCATTTCAACAGATCAAAGAAATCTTGGGAGAAGCTCCATTTCTTATCTCCCACAATTTTGATAAAGAGTTTTTTTCTTTTTCTTTTGCATCATTTCATACTATAGATATTTTGTTTCTGCAAAAGAATGAAGAAAATCAAGAGCAACCCATATCCTTTTTCAACAAAGCCCTGAGAGATGTTGAGCTAAAGTATAGTGGCATGGAAAAACAAGCTTATGCATTAGTCAAAGCATTAAAGGCTTTTAGATATTATATACTACACTCTAAGATATTTTCTTATGTACCTACCAGTAATATAAATGACATTCTCACTTAGCCAGACAATGAGGGAAAAAGAGTTAAATGGATTGTTAAGATTCAAGAGTATGATGTGAGATCAAGCCTGTGAAACTAGTAAAAGAACAAGGATTAGCCAAATTGTTGGTTGAATCTAACTGCATAGTTTTGGACTTTATTTCACTACCAACAAACAATGTAGTAGTAGAGTTTGAAGATGATGAAACACAAGAACCATCCTTAGGGGTAAGTGCCAAATTTTATCATTCTTATTGGTATAAAGACATCATCTTTTCCTTGAAAATTTTTAGTTGCTCACTTAGCATGGGATAAAGTAAGAGCTAGATATATTAAGCTTAAGGATTTAAAGTATTGTATTTTGGGGAAAAAATGTTTTGGAAGGACCCTGGGGGGATACTACTAAATTTCCTCACTAAGGAAGAAACCAAGGGTTTAATTATTAATTTTCATAAAGGTTTGTGTGGGGGTCACCATGCTAGCAGAGACACTACATATAATATTCTTAGAGCTAGGTATTACTGGCCCTCTTTATTTTATGTTGTAAATCGTTTGGTTCGATCATGTGAAGAATGTCAAATGTTTGTAGGAAAAAAGAAGTTGATGCCCCTCCCACTAAAACCAATCAAAGTTGACACACTTTTTCTATAGTGGGGATTAGTCGTCATTGGTGAGATTAATCCAAATTCAAGTGGACAACATACATGGATTTTGATAGCTACAAATTATTTCACAAAATGAGTTGAGGCCATACCTACAAGGGAAAATACCGATACAGTAGTCATAAAGTTCCTAGAGGAAAATATCTTGGCCAGGTTTGGGTTCCTAAGAAAGATCGTTGTTGATAATGCCCAGGATTTCAACTCTACCAAATTGGTTAAGCTTTGTCGGGACTATAACATAAATCTGGGACACTCTACTGATTACCATCCTCAAGGAAATGATTTGGACTAATCCTCCAATAACAACCTTATCAATACTATCAAGAAAATGTTATATCAAAGAAAGAAGGCATGGGATTCCCACCTAAAATATGTTGTCTGGGTAGATAGAGTTAGCATCAATGGGGCCATTAGAACTTCCCCTTTTTAGTTGGTGTATGGGTTGGAAGCTATTTTCCCCATTCAACTCAGGCTCCCTGTGATGAAATTACTGCAAGATGAGGAGGTAGAATCAAATGACATGCAAAGAAGAATAAATCAATTGATTTAAGTTCAACAGGTAAGAGAAAAAGTTTAGATAAGTTCCCAACCTCATCAAGAAAGAATAAAAGAAATATTCGATAAAAGGAACAAAGAAATAAATTTCACGGTAGGGGATTTGGTCATGAAATGGGATGCTCGAAGGGAAGCTAAAGGGAAGCAAGGAAAGTTTGCTAATCTTTGGCTTGGACCGTTTCAAGTGGTTTCAGTCCAATACAATAACACTTATGATTTAGATTAGTTGGATGGAGAATTGTTTGGGGCTCCTGTAAATGGGAGGTTCCTCAAGAGCTTTTTGCAGTATTATTCACTGCAAAACCTTCTTACCTTGTACATAAATAATCCCATTTTTTTTAAGTTTATGAATTTTTTAATTTTACTTCATTCACCTTTTTTGTTACTTAATAAAGTAGGTAGGCCACTAACATAGCAAGATGTTGATCATTTTTGTTTCCCATATCATATTGATTTTCAGGTCTCAAGGAAATGCATTGTTTTGAGGCCAACTCCATAACCCAACAGAACAAAGGAACTTGGTCTATAGTTCTTAGTAAACCGCTAAGGTATGTTTTCCTCACTGGAGCCAATCTTAGTACTATATTTGTTTTTGCAATTAAATGAAGGATGAATAAATTTATAAGGTTGAGATCAGACAAGTTAGCAGCAAAAATTCAAGTTGTAGGAGCCTCTTTGCAACTCAAAGTAAAATTTTCCTCAGGAAGAATGAAGAAGCAATAGGAAAATCCATGACCTTGTGAGAAGAAGGAAATAATTAAGTCCTCAGGTGCTAGTCTCAATCCAAAAGGGGCTTGTCACATTCCAAAATGGGCTTGTCATGGTCCAAAAGGGTTTGTTGCACCGGAAAAGGTACTAAGTCTATTTTCCAGGGTGTTTAAGATGGGACCAAGGTTTGGGAACCAAGCACTAGAGGACTTGCGAGGATTCAATGACCAAGTTGTGTTCAGGAAGGTTCAATCGACATCCCATATCACATCACATGCTCGATCGTTTAAATCAATAGTTGTTAGAGTCACCTATTTAGAGTTTGATTTCAAGCCTAAACCTTGATCACTCTGATGGGACAACCCCGACGGACGACCTAGATTGCATCACATCGTTAATCATATCCCAAGATATCAATGACCTATATAACATCGTGCACCCGACCATTTAAATCAATGGTCATCAAGATCCCCTCTTCGGTATTTGATTTGAAGCATAATCCTTGAGCACTCTGATGGGACGCCCCAAATGGACAACCTAGATTTCATCATGTAATTAACCGTGTCTCGAGAGATCAATGGCCCATATATGTTCATAACCACAGTGTGCTAACTCTACATCACACGTGGCATTCCAACAGAGAATTTTCAAACCCAACTAAAGGCTTCCATGTGGATAGGTGGAACCCACCACATGCAAGGGTAAAAATGTCAAATCCAGGGGACATGTGTCTTGCTCCCCTGCCATGTCAGTGCCACTGTGGGATAATAGAAAATTTTCATGTGGCTAGGATGATGTCAGTGGGATAATGTTCATGCCTTAGTCATTTTTTGGGTTTGTGGTTGCTCCATATCAACGAATCTCGTGCATTGTCCGACTTCCCCTAGCAGCTCCATATCGATGGTTGAAATTTTCCCTCATAGTTCCATCATCGGATTCATGTTGGAAGACGACATCGGGATAATGTTCATGCCTTATTTTATATAAATGTTTACCACAACCTATGAATCATTCTTTGGTGGCCTATCCGTTCCCTCTACAGACTTAATTTCCCCATTTTTCTCATTCAAAAGAAAAAAGTTCAAAATTTTGTGTATATACATGGGCTATAGTTATACAACTTGTTTATACGTAGGTTTCCCCATTACATCTCATGTACATCGGGTTTTGTGCTCAAAATTAAAAAGATTTCATATTTTCCATGCCAAGTCATGAGATCCACAACCCTTGGCCTTTCATATGTTGAAAACGTTCTGATTTGACCCTTCAATTCCCTTTGGAGGCTATAAATTCAGACATATACAAGCCTTGAAAAGAGAGAAAAAAAGTAGAGAGAAAGTACACTCTCGAGAAATTTTTCCTCATATTAAATCCTTGAGTCTTCTTCCCTTAGATATTTAAGTATGAACTCTCCTTATGTTTATCCCCCAATATCTCCTTATCCTATGAAGGAGGAACCCAATTACTCCTAGAACTTGTGAGATTTCCTTGTGGAGGATTGAAGTGGACATTCACAGAATACCATCGTTGAGCTCATAATCCAATGCGTGATACCTACAACTTGTCTTCAACATCCAGGATACACAAGAATATGGAAAATGTATGAAATGTTAGCATATAAACTAGCATAATCCATTAAGACGTAAAGAAAATTTACCCATGGAAAATAATATAAACATTTGCAACATATAAATTGGACGAGAAAATATTGTATTTCTATTAATATATAATCAACAAGAGTACATAGGTGACAACCTCCCATATCAGCAACTCGTCAAAACCAAGAAACTAAGTCCCTCCACCTAGGCCCTCACCACTTCAATCCTCCACAAGGAATGCTCACAAGTTCTAGGAGTAATTGGGTTCCTCCTTCACAGAATAGGGAGATCTTGGAGGTTGAACATAAGGAGATTTCAGACTTAAAGAACTAAGGTAAGCAATGATCCAGGTGAATATTGATGGCCACACACCTATTCCAACTCACTCCTCTTGTCAGTTTTTATTTCATCACATTCTTCTGTACTTCTTTGTAATTGAGGGTTCTATACTTGCGGGGCTGTCTGAAGCCCTACACATATTCTAGGTGGATACTAGTGGCCTCCCACCTAATCCAATTGGATTATTTTGTATGTTTTCATGTCAACACATCTTGGTGTACTTCTAGGGTTGTTTTGGGGGCCTAAACAATGTTATTTTGGCATGCCACAGTAGAACTCTAGACAGAGTCAGAGTTTGATGACATAATGCATAGTTCTCTAAAAGACCTTCCCAATGGGGTATGACACGCCTAAAACGGAGATCGTATGCAAAAGTTACGACCTCGGGAAGTTAATGTACTAACGTACCCAAACGAGGCCCACATGAATTTTGGTGTTTCATCTCCTATGGTTAGGTTTTTGGATGTCTAGATTTTTGGCATTCATGTTTATCATAAAAAGGCCTTTAGAGCCTCATTGTAATCATCTCCTAGCAAATGAGTGTAGCTGTCACATCTCTTCTCAGAGATAAAGTTGCCACCATTCTAGCGAGTCTGACACTCTGTATTTTTACAGTTTCTTTACAATTATTTCATTAATAGAAATCAAGTATTGTTGTATTTCTTAGTTTCTGGCAATTTTCATGAGTATTTCATTTTAATTTTTCTGCTTCATTTCGTGCCGAAAATAATTCAGATCAGTGGTATCAGGGAAGGTTTCTCTTGATCATTTTTCAGTGCATGTCCCCGATGAGGTCCGAGTATATCCAGTTGAGTCTTGAATTGGTCTCTCTTGAGGAAAAAGACTCTCACACGCCCAATAAATCCTCGATGGCGGCAAAAAATAAAAATGACGAAGAAGAATATTCCATTAACCTATTTCTTGAGCAAGCTCTCGCGCGACAGACGGACAAAATGATGCATAATTTTTCACACATCCTTCAACACCTGTTGATAGCAATAGGTTCAAATTCATCAAGCAACCATTTTGGAGGAACCTCTCCCTTCATGGTACAAGTTAATATTGATATTCCCATATTTGAAGGTCAGATAGATGCAAATGCCCTAGAAAAATGGTTAAATCTATTAGAAGGGTATTTCTATGTTCTTAATTTTTTTGGCAGGGAAAAGATCACCTTATCACTCCTCAAGGCTCTCCCCCATGTCAAAAATTGGTGGTAAACTTACTGGGAGAAAATTTCCACAGAGAAATATGGAATATATGGGGTTGAGCCCACTTGGGAATTTTTTGTGGATGTGGTCAAAGATAAGTACTATCCTATTGATAACTATGAATACCAGTATATGAAATGGACCACACTGCGGAAAGAGAAGAGCCAAATAGTGACGGAGTTCGCAAATACCTTTCATACCTTGCACACCAAGTTGGGTATCAAAGACTCTGAGCGGCATCTGGTTCTAAAATATCGTGGGGCTCTGCATAGATACATCCAAACCAAAATGGATTTCCTAAACATCTCGTCATTCCGAGCTTCTAATCGATATGATGTCAAAATCGAGAAGAAATTTAGGCACCATAACAAATGGGAATTTGGGTCTACAAATCTGCAATAACCAAAGCATGGTAGAGACGGCCTTAACCAACAGCCTCTAGAAAACAAATCCAAGACACATGACAAGAAGGTTAAAGTAAAGATGAAGAATGACACTAGGAAGTGGTGTGACTTCCACAAATCCCCTATCACAACATCGATGAATGTTGATTGATACAGTCATTAGTGTTCGAGGTCAAAGACATGAAGTTGAACCCTGATTCAGAATCTGATCCAGAAAATATTAAAAATAGATAGATCATTGATGCAGACCCCACTACTATTGTCGTGACCAAAATAATTCAACCAGAAGAACGATTATATCCTGAAGAGGGAGAGTGTCTCTTCCATTCACATATGTGGGTGAAGGGGACTCCGTTTCATTTCATTGTTGATAATGGCAGCCAGGAGAACCTAATCTCAGCTAAGGCCATCAAACAATTGGGGTTGTTGAAAACACCACACCCGCAGCTATACAACATCGGGTGGCTTCCCCAGGAATGAGATCTCAGTGTCATACAACAATGTCGCATGTACTATGGGATCCAACCCTTCAAGTATGAGGTAATGTGTGATGTTTCCCCTCTTGATGTCTGTGATTTTGTTTTGGGCCAACCATATATGTGGAAATTTCATGTTGTCTATGATTCTAGACCACGTAGTGTCATTATTAATCTGGGAGGTAATCTCTATAGGATACCATAAGTAGTTCTGACTACTGCTCCACCAAAACAGTGTCGCAAGGTAGTATCTTATATTGAAAAATTCATCCTCTTCAAAGTCTATTCAAAGGATGCACATAAGACCACTACAACCACTACAGCCTCAACACCTTCTATCCAACAAAAACAGATTGGAAAAGAGAAAGAAGATATTGTTTCTTCACTTACAATGGTCCCTACACAATGCCCCATCAAACCCATAGACAACAGGTTGGTGGAAAAAATTCAACCCCTCCAGACAAAGGTTTGTGATAGTATTCCACAAGCCAAGCAACGCAACTTCTCCAATAAGGCATGCAACTCACCAAGATTCACATTCAGAAAATGCTTTCCCCTCTTCCCTGAGAAGTCAATGCAATGGAGACCATTGCTTCTTAAGGGGGGAAGATTGATCCAGGTGGATATTGATGGCCACCCACCTATTCCAACTAGCTTCTCTTGTTAGGTTTTAGTTCAACATGTTCTTCTGTACTTCTTTGTAATTTTGGTTTCTACACTTCCGAGGCTATCTAAATCCCTACACATCTTCCAGGTGGATACTGGTGGCCTCCTACCTAATCCAACTGGCTTATTTTGTATTTTTTCATGTCATCACATCTTGATGTACTTCTAGGGTTGTTTTGGGGCCCTAAACAATGTTATTTTGGCATGCCACAATCAAACTATAAACAAAGTGAGAGTTTGACAACATAATGTGTAGTTCTCTAAAGGATGTTTTCAACCAGCTATCATGCGCCTAAAACGAATATCGTATGCAAAAGTTACGAGCCTGTTAACTTAATGTACTAACTTACCCAAGTGGGGCCCAGATGACTTTGGCGTTTCATCTCCTAGGGTTAAGGTTTTGGATGTCTAGGGTTTTGGCATTCATGTTTATCATAAAAAGGCCTTTAGAGCCACATTGTAATCATGTTCTAGCGAATGAGTGTAGTCGTCACATATCTTCTTAGAGATAAACATGCCACCATTCTAGCGAGTCCGAAACTCTATAATTTTACAGTCTCTTTACAATTATTTCATTAATATAAATAACATATTGTTGTATTTCTTTGTTTCTGGCAATTTTCATGAGTATTTCTTTGTAATTTCTTTGCTTCATTTCGTGCTGAAAATAATATGGACCAATGGTATCAGAGTAGGATTCTCTTAATTGTTTTGCAACGCATTTCCTCGACGAGGTCCGAGTATATCCAGTTGGCTCTTGAACTGGTATCTCTTGAGGACAATCACTCTCGCATGCACAAGAAGCCCTAGATCGCGGTAGAAAAGAAAATCGACGAAGCAAAATATTCTATTAACCTGTTTCTTGGGAAATCTCTCTCGTGACAGAGGGATGAAATGATGAATAATTTTTCACACATCCTTCAATTCCTACCGATAGCAATAGGTGCATCTTCATCAAGCAACCATTTTGGAGGAACCTCTTCCTTCAAGGTACAAGTTTATTTTGAAATTCCGATATTTGAAGGTCAGATAGATGTGGATGCCCTAGAAAAATGGTTAAATATATTAGAAGGTTATGTCTTTGTTCAAAATTTTTCCAGTAGGAAAAAGATCACCTTTGCACTTCTCAAGGCTCTGCCCCATGTCAAACATTGGTGGGAAATTTATTGGGAGAAAATTTCCATAGAGGAATTTGGAATATATGGGGTCGAGCCCACTTGGGATTTTTTGTGGATGCAGTTAAAGAACAATACTATCATGTTGATAACTATGAATAGCAATACATGATAAGGACCACACTATGGCAAGAGAAGAGCCAAACAAAGGCAGATTTCACAAATACCTTCCATACCTTGTGCACCAAGATCGATATCAAAGACTCAGAGTGACATCTAGTTCTGAAATACCATGGGGCTCTACATAGGTGCATCCAAACCAAAATGGATTTACTAAAAATCTCTTCATTGGGAGTTCCCTATCGATATGCTATCAAAATCGAGGAGAAATTTAGGCAGCAGAACAAATGAGAATTTGTGTCTACAAATCTGCAACAACCAAACCATGATAGAGACAACCCTAACCAACAGCCTCTAGAAAACCAGTCCAAGACACATGATAGGAAGGGTAAAGTAAATACAAATAATGACACTGGGAAGTGGTGTGACTTCCACAAAATCCCCTTTCGCAATAGTGATGAATGTCGCTCGATACAATCATTAGTGGTCGAGCTCAAAGACACATAGCTGAACCCTGATTCGAAATTCGATCCAGAAAATATTGAAAATAGATAGATCATCGACACAAACCCCACTGCTATTTTTGCGACCACAAAAATTCAACTAGAAGAACCAGTAGGTCCTGAAGAGGGGGAGCGCTTCTTCCATTCACAGATGTGGGTGAAGGGGACCCCGTTTCATTTCATTATTGATAATGACATCCAAAAGAACCTCATATAATATAAGGTCGTCAAACATTTGGGGTTGTCGACAACACCACACCCGTAACCATAGAACATCGAGTGGCTTCACCATGGATGAGATCTCTATGTCATCCAATAGTGTCACCTGTCTTATGGAACCCAACCCTTCAAGGATGAGGTAGTGTGTGATGTTTCCTCTATTGATGTTTGTGATGTTGTTTTGGGACAACCATATATGTGGAAACGTCATGTTGTCTATGAGTCTAGACCCCGTAGTGTCATTATTACTCTGGTAGCTCAGCTCTATAGGATACCAGATGTAGTTTTGACTACTGCTCCACCAAAACAGTGCCGCAAGGTATTCTCTCATACTCCAAAATTCATCTTCTTCACATTTTGTTTAAGGGATTCACATAAGACCACTTCAACCACTACAGCCTTAACACCTTCTATCCAGCGAAAAAAGATTGTTGAAGAGAAAGAATATATTGTTTCTCCACCTATAATGGTGCCTATACAATGCCCCGCCAAACCCAAAGACAACAGGTTGGTGGAAAAGATTCAACCCCTCTAGCAACAGGTTTGTGGAAGTCTTCAACAAGACAGGCAACACAACTTCTCCAATAAGGTATGTAGCTCACCAAAATTCAGATTCAGAAAATGATTTCCCCTCTTCCTTGGGTACTCAATGAAATGGAGACCATTTATTCCTAAGAGGGGAAGATTGATCCAGGTGGATATTGATGGCCACCCACCTATTCCAACTGAATCCTCTTGTTAGTCTTTAGTTCAACACATTCTTCTGTACTTGTTTGTAATTGTGGGTTCTACACTTTTGAGGATGTCTGAAGACCTACAAATATTCCAGGTGGATATTGGTGGCTCCCACCTAACCCAATGGGATTATTTTGTATTTTTTCATGTCAATAGATCTTGTTGTACTTCAAGGGATGTTTTGGGGCCCTATACAATGTTATTTTGGCATGCCACAGTCAAGCTCTAGATAGAGTCAGATTTTGATGAAATAATGCGTAGTTCTCTAAAAGACCTTTCAATGGGCTATCACACACCTAAAATGGAGATCGTATGCAAATGTTACAACTCCAGGAAGATAATGTACTAACTTACCCAAAGGAGACCCACATGAATTTTGGTGTTTCATCTCCTAGGGTTAGGTTTTTGGATGTCTAAGGTTTTTGCATTCATGTTTATCATAAAAAGGCCTTCAGAGCCTCATTACAATCATCTTCTAGCGAATGAGCGTATTCATCACATCTCTTCTTAGGGATAAAGATGCCACCATTTTAGCGAGTCTGGAACTCTATATTTTTATAGTCTCTTTACAATTATTTCATTAATAGAAATCACATATTGTTGTATTTATTTTTTTCTAGAAATTTTCATGAGTATTTAATTTTAATTTCTCTGCTTCATTTCGTGCCGAAAATAATCTGGATCAGTGGTATCAAATCAGGCTTCTCTTGATCGTTTTTAAGTGCATGTCCTCGAGGAGGTCCAAGTATAGCCGGTTGGGTCTCGAACTAGTCTCTCCTGATGACAATCACTCTTGCACGCCCAAGAAAACCTCGATGGTGGAAGAAAAGAAAAATGACGAAGAATAATATTCTATTAACCTGTTTCTTGAGCAATCTCTCGCGCAACGAAGGGACAAAATAATGGAGAATTTTTCACACATCCTTCAATGCCTGCTGATAGCAACATGTGCATTTGCATCAAGTGGACATTTTGGAGGAACCTCTCCATTCAAGGTACAAGTTAATTTTGATATTCCCATATTTGAAGGTCAGATAGAATCAAATTCCCTAGAAAAATGGTTAAACCTATTAGAAGGGTATTTCTCTGTTCAATTTTTTTTCGACAGGGACAATATCACCTTCGCACTCCTCAAGGCTCTCCCCCATGTCAAAAATTGGTGGGAAATTTACTGGGAGAAACGTTCCACATAGGAATCTGGAATATATGGGGTCGAGCCCACTTGGGATTTTTTTGTGGATGCGGTCAAAGAGCAGTACTATATTGTTGATAAATATGAAAACCAGTACATGAGATGGACCATACTGAGGCAAGAGAAGACCCAAACAGTGTCAAAGTTCACAAATACCTTCCATACCTTGCACACCAAGCTGGGTATCAAATACTTCAAGTGACATGTGGTTCTGAAATACCGTGGGGCTCTCATAGGTACATCCAAACTGGAATGGATTTCCTAAACATCTCATCATTGGGAGCTACCTATCGATATGCTATCAAAATCGAGCATAAATTTAGGCACTAGAACAAATGGTAATTTGGGTCTGCAAATCTGCAACAACCAAATCATGGTAGAGACCACCCTAACCAAGAACCTCTAGAAAATCAGTCCAAGACACGGGACGGGAAGGGTAAAGGAAAGACGAAGAATGACACTGGGAAGTGGTGTGACTTCCACAAAATCCCCTGGCACAACACCGATGAATGTCACTCGAAACAATCATTGGTGGTTGAGGTCAAAGACACGAAGTTGAACCTTGATTCAAAATCTAATCCAGAAAATATTTAAAATAGACAGATCATCGACGCAGACCCCATTGCTACTATCGCAACCACAAAAATTCAACCAGAAGAACCAATAGATCCTGAAAAGGGTGAAAGCCTCTTCCATTCATAGATGTGGGTGAAGGGGACCCTGTTGCATTTCATTGTTGATAACGACAACCATCAGAACCTCATATTATCTAATCTCATCAAACATACAACATCTGGTGGCTTCACCAAGGTCAAGATCTCCATGTCATCTAGGACTGTCACCTATCCTATGGCATCCATCCCTTCAAGGATAAGGTAGTGTGTGATGTTTCCCCTCTTGATGTATGTGATGTATTTTGGGCCAACCATATATGTGGAAATGTCATGTTGTCTATGAGTCTAGACCCTGTAGTTTCATTATTACTCTGGGAGGTCATCACTATAGGATACCATAGGTAGTTCCAACTATTTCTCCACCAAAACAGTGTCACAAGGTAGTCTCTCATACTACAAAATTCATCCTCTTCACAGCCTGTTCAAAGGATGCACAAAACACCACTACAACCACTGCATCCTCAACACCTTCTATCCAGAAAAAACATATTCTCGAAGAGGAAGAAGATATTGTTTCTTTAGCTACAATGGTGCCTACACAATGCCCTGTCAAAACTAGAGACAACAGGTTGGTGGAACAGATTCAACTCCTCGAACAACAGGTTTGTGACAATCATCCACAAGCCAAGCAACACAACTTCTCCAACAAGGCACGCAAGTCACCAAGATTGAGATTCATAAAATTATTTTCCCTCTTCCCTGGGCACTCAATGCAATGGAGACCATTGCTTCTTAAGGGGGGAGGATTGATCTAGGTGGATATTGATGGCCACCCACCTATTCTAACAGTCTCGTCTTGTCAGTTTTTAGTTCAACACATTCTTTTGTACTTCTTTTTAATTGTGGGTTCTACACTTCTAGGGATGTCTGAATCCATACACATCTTCCAGGTGGATACTGGTGGCCTCCCACCTAATCCAACTGGATTATTTTATATGTTTTCATGTCAACACATATTGTTGTACTTTCAGGGCCATTTTGGGGCCCTAAATAGTGTTATTTTTGCGTGCCACAGTCAAACTGTAGACAGAGTTACAGTTTGGCGGCATAAGGCGTAGATCTCTAAAAGACCTTTCCAACAGGCTATCACGTGCCTAAAACATGTACCGTATGCAAAAGTTACGACCCCGAGAAGTTAATGTACTAACTTACCCAGACAGGGTCTGCATGACTTTTGACGTTTCATCTCCTAGGGTTAGTTTTTTGGATTTCTAGGGTTTTGGAATTCATTTTTATCATAAAAAGGCCTTCAAAGCCTCATTTTAATCGTCTTATCGTGAATGAGCGTAGCCATCACATATCTTCTCAGAGATAAAGGTGCCACCATTCTAGTGAGATTGGCACTCTGTATTTTTACAGTCTCTTTAGAATTCTTTCATTAATAGAAATCAAGTATTGTTGTATTTCTCTGTTTCTGAAAATTTTCATGAGTATTTCATTGTGATTTCTCTGCTTCATTTTGTCCCCAAAATAATATGGATCATGCAGACTCAAGGATGTAATATGGGCCAAAATTTCTCTAGAGCGTACTTTCTCTCTACTTTTTTCTCTTTTTTCAAGGCTTGTATATGGCTCAATTTATAGCCTCCAAAGGGAATTGAAGGGTTAAATGAGAGATTTTACAACATATGAAAGGCCATGGGTTATGGATCCCGTGAATTGATATGGAAAATCCAAAATATTTTTAATTTTGAGCACAAAACCCGATGTATGTAAGTTGTAATGGAGAAACTTGGGTACACACAAGTTGTATAATTGTAGCCCATGTATATGCACAAAATTTTAATTTTTTTACTTTTGACTCAGCAAAATGGTGAAACTGAGTCTGTAGAGGGAAAGGCTTGGCCACCACAGCATGATGGATAGGGTGTGGAAAAAATTGCTATAACACCTTAGTAATTTTTGGGTTCATGGTCGCTCCATATTGATGGCTCTCATGTGTCGTCATACTTCCCTTGGAAGCTCTAGATCGATGGATGAAATGTACCCTCAGAGTTCCATTATTATAGTCATAATGGAATACCATACCCTGACCACTCAGATGGGGCACTTGTGATCAAAGGTAAAGATATAATGTCAATTCACCTTTTATGGACAAGACGTATCTCATTGTGCAACCAATCGTGTCCCGAGAGATCAATACCCCATATTTGATCATTAATTTATGAACCTCTCATCCATGTGTCACATCAGTCTAGCAACAGATAATTGTCAGGAATAATCAAATACTGCCATGTGGACAACTGGAACTCGCCAAAGTCACCCCAAATCATATCAAAATAGGTGCCACATGTCCCATTCCCCTGTCATGTCAGTGCCATCTTGGAAACAATATAAGGTTGTGTCACTTGTCATGTGTCTGGGCTGACATCAACATGATAATAATTTCCTTAGCTGGATTTTTTTTGTTCAACTACAGTCATATCATCGACCCTTAGTTATTCTCAGATCTTCTATTGACGACCCGGATTTGTCTTATTTAACCCCTTTAGAGTTCCCTCATCAAAGTCTTATTGAAAACTCAAGCCTTGATCACTCTGATTAATGTGACTCTGATCAACGTTCTAGTTTGGATCGAGTTGATATGACGATTCATTTTTTTTTGTGCCTTGTCAAACCTTCATCTCTTTGATTAGCACGACTCCAATCAATGGTCGTGATTGTCTGCTAATGATATATCCAACAAATTACGAGTTTTACGCCCTTACAGATCTCGATTGCTTTGATGGATTACTAGCAGAGTTTAAAGTCGGTTCGATGAAGTAGGCTTGCATTTAAAATATTAATGGATGATATTACTCGCCAAAAATTGATCCGATGACTACTGCATCTCACGATCGCTACAGTTACTATTTTGAGTTTGTTGCAGTGAGGAAAATTATTACAGGGATTTTTTAGGGTCAGGGCATGATTGATATCCTCGCCTATGAATTCCCATTTGTTCCACGATCTCAACATAACATATTTTTACCCAGGTGAAGGTAAACCAAATTTTATGAGAGGGAAACCATTCAAGAATCAAGAAGCATTAAATCATTTCAAAAAGACGTAAAGTATTTCAAGAAGTGGTTTTAGGGCAAGAGAGAGAGATAAAGACAATGAAAGCACTCATTGTTAAGGTCGACACTTTGAGGAGTTAGAGAGTTTCTTCCAACCAGATTTTCTTGACCACATAAACCTTGAGCACAATCAGTTGATAAATGTAACAAGAAACATAGATTGATCCCATGTGTTTAAGTTTCAGTCTGTATTTCGTTCCTTATAGTGTTTTTGTTGTTGTAAAGCCTATCCTCCCACTTTTTATTTTCTTGTATCAGATCTGATTTATAAAAGCTCAAGTAGAAATCCATTCACCATGTTCATTGATACTATATGATGGTTTTTAATGACACATAAGTCATTTCCCCTGAATGCATGACCATTTCTTGTCATTTTCTTTGTGGATTTAAATGATATGCAGAGTATACCTCCATGTATTTGAATGTGTGAATATGTTAATTGTTTGAAGCATATGTTATTGATCTGTTTACACTTGTTAGAGATGTTGAATTCTTTATTGCTCAACACACTATTCATTTCACCTAGGCTATAAGATTCATTCTTTGTCGTTCCCTGTATGCTTATTTTGTTCATTCCTCTAATTCACCATTCCATCTCCCTTTGAATCTTCTCTATCTGAAGCACTCATGGAAAAATGCCTCTAATAGTGGATAACATTTGTTAGTTGAACTAAAGGCTATTTGAGGTCCTTTAGTTTTAAGAGAGAGAGAGAAGGAAAAACTTCCCAAACATTGCATAATTTTTTTACTGCAAATATGGCCTTAAGATTCATCTTGAGTCTTGGCCCCTAGGGTTCCTTGGAATCATTCCAGCAACATCTTGGAACACCAGGAGGGATAAAAAATGATGTTGACATTGTGAATTGAATTCTATTCCACTATCCCTAAATAATGGAGCTACGAAGTAGCATGTCTAGTCCACACTATCTTGATCATCCAACGAATTTTACTTCTATCTGAAGTTGTAATAGGAATCATATATTTTTTCATGATACACATTTTATACTTGTATAATAAGTCATTGATAAGTGGAACACAAATCTTTAAAAGGAGGATAGAAWAGGGTATATTTTGGTTTTGTATTAAAATATACTTTTGGATTTGCTTGATTTTTCTCAAATTGTTTATAAAATTATTACATACCCGAAATTCATAACCATAAAGAATAATCAGGATAACAAGTTTGTCAAAGAGAACCAATGTTTTCTCTCAAAACCAAAACTCAACTTATTTAATTTTTTTCTCAAAAACAAAATACGATTTTGAACCTGCCCTAATATTCTTTCAACAATACAAACCCAATTTATAATATGAAGAAAAGTTGATTCCAAGATATCAAGCCACTTATTCAAAGTTGTTAATTCAAAAAATTAGAGTAAGCAACATGCCTAAAAATAATAATCATTATCTTTGTTTTATAAGGGTTCATAGACATCCTATGAACCCTTTAAGAAACTTAAGATGTTATGCAAGTCATATGAGCATTTTTATGAAAGAATGTCATCTGCGTAGAAGAAGAGAGTGACATTTTCTACCAGATTCATTTGTGCACAACTCACTTCCTCTCGGAAATTTTATAAGTTGTTTAAATAAATTCACTTCCTCTCAAGAATTTTATAAGTTGTTTATAGGTCACTTAATAATCATCATTTTGTATTCATAATAATCATCATCTTGTAATGTTGTTAGGTCACTTAATAAAATTTGCATTGTATTTTAGAGTGTCAAAAGTTGTCATTGAAAGATTCATAATATTATAAAATTAAAATAATGGTCAGAAATGATTCAATTAGTTATGAGAATTTTTCCAACTGAAAGGTTTTTAAAAAACAAACTTTAATGATTTATATGTAAAAAATTATAGATTAAATGAATGTTATTGTTTGTTATGAATGTGATTTTATAAAAAATTATGAGTGCATTCATATTTTTGATCGGTGAAGGTTTCTAAGTAAAATTAATTTGTAATTTTTTCCATTGATGGTGAAGGTTTTTATATTTAAATGATAGATAAAGTAAATATTTTAATAATAAAAATATTAAAAAAATAATAATCCTATGTCGGCACCTACCATGTGTAGATTGGATGCACCCAAATTTATATGCTAAGTCACAATGATGGCTGCTCAGACTTAATTTATTAAGCGACAGGAAGATAGAAGCTTTCACCGTCGATTTTCACCATCCACACTAGTTTGCAATAACTTCTTGATTGTCTCACTATTAAATATTTTTTAATGTGAAAGAGGATGGAACCATTCACCCTTAGATGTGACCTCACTAATTGTTTTGTAATAAAACATATTGCATCATGAGCAAGAGGTTGGTAGTTCGAATCTTGGGGCCCATTTTCCATTTATTTATTTAATAAAAATGATTCATTTCGTATGCTCACTCCTCTCATGTGATTGTTAGTTGTTCATGTTTTTTCTTTAATGCTAGGTTAGGAAGTTAATCTAAATATTAAATTAATTACATGATTATATATATAAGATTAAGTTATTATAACTTAATTTTGAGGTATTGTATTCAATTAAGTTATTATAATTTAATTTTGAGATATTGTATTTGAGAGATCAGAAATGATTGGATATGCATATTTGAATGGTTAATTCTGTATAATTCAAGTGCAAAAACGTAGAAAAAGACTTGTATTTTCATTTCATTAGAAAATTAAAATCACATTTTTCACAGGCCCAAAGAAAAAAAGATACAAATAAAAACAAGTATATATGCATATTACATTTACATGATTATAATTACAATAATAATTTATATTTCATTTCTCATCGTTTATAAAATAATTTTAGATATTTCCCTTTTTATCCTTCTTTTTAACTTTTTTTCTTTTCCTTTAAAAAAAGTAACCATAGTAACTAATTGTGAGTAGGAAGATGAGAGATCAAATTTCTTAAAAAAAAACGTGTTACTTATCCAAATTAAAAGTAATGGTATCATGATATCTTTTTATTTAGCTTATAGATGGGTCATGTGCCAAAATCTTCCTCTAAAACCAAAGTCATATATCCATTTTTCTTATTTTATTCCCAAAGAAAGAGGTAGAATTCCCAATTGGCACTTAACATGTACATTTATTTATGAAACCATAAACATTCATCTAGAAACATATGAAAGCCTAAAAATAGTAATTAAAAAAATTAGTTACTTTAAGCTTGTAATTGTAACCCTAATGCTAAAATAACTTTATAAATCCATGAAATTATCATTGTTATCATAAATTTTGTGAAAAAATATACATCATGAAGTTTGAAGGGTATTTACAAATTCATGTGTGTGACTATGCCTAAGTTAATGGTCACCACATTGTATTGTTTGAGAGTAAAGGTTTGAGAGGTTGGAATTCAACATTGGACTCTTGGATCTTGAGGAGATCTTCTAGAGTGGACATTTAACATTGTAAACTTGAAGATAGAATCAAATTGACACTCAATTTTATTCTTCGTGACACTACATTATAGTATAGTTGCACAATGTTGATTATCATTTACTTTAAATATGTAATATAACTGCACAATGTTGATCATAATTTAATCATTTAGAAGCACATACACATTATTTTTACACACATATATTTAAAAATTTAAGAAAAAATTAAATATGTTACTTGTACAAAACTTGAGAATTTACATTTGTTGTCTCCTATCCATTTAGTTTCTTGTTTCTCACTTTTGATAATATGGATATATGATAAATCACCATTCAATTTATGGGAGACAAACATGTCTAACTCTAAACCACTTCTAACAAATAAAATGAAAGAGAAAATACACTACAAGGAGAACACCTTCTAGTGAAGGTTTTTGTGGAGGTTTTTAGTGTTACAAAATTTGGCAAAATTTAAAAAAAAAAATTCTGTTACAACCTCCTCAATTGGCCGTGGAGGTTTTAGCGAAGGTTTTAAGGGATGTTCCATTTAAATAAAAAAATTGGTCAAGCATAGGTTGTAGTGAATGTTTTTTTTTCGGTGCTTTTATTGTAAAAAGGCATTGGTGCACCATTAAATAAAATGCCCCAGGGCATACCAAAACCTAAAACGCATCAGAACGACCTAACAAAAAATTCCCCAGAATGTACATAAAACAAAATAAGCATGGGTGTGCCATTACATAAATTCCTGGTGTGAACATAAACAAAACCGCACCAAGCACCATTACATGCAAAATACCTCGGTGCGTAAATAAGACGAAAACCCACTGGTTCACCATTACATTACTGCCATGGTGCTTACATAGGAAACAAATGTATCGAGATAGTTATGGTTAATATGCCCTCAATTACCATTATTTTATATGCAACTCTGGTGCGCTTATATTTTATTTATTATACGTTTTTGTGCATATACTAAATATAACGCACTAGGGCACTTGTATTATTAGACGCACCAGAGCATTTACATTTTTTAAAGCATCAATGGCATTATTATATTTAAATAACCGATGCATATTTATTATATGGCCACCATATAATTTCAAAACGATATATATCATCACACATTTTATGGAGCGATGATTCTGTATAATTAATAAGTACTAGTGCTTTAGTATTGTTAATATGTGTCGGTGCATATAACCCCTTAAAAAGCATCGATGTCTATATTATTTCAGGCACGATGTCTATATATATATAATTTAATTGTATTTTTTACAAATATCTTTTACAAACTTACTGCTTTTTATATATATTTTTTATTTCATTTTGATATAATGAAAACATTAATGCCTTGTCTAAAGGATTACACCTCTATTATTTCGAACAATGTAAATCATTCACATATTAATTAATTAGTTATTTGCAACAATGTAAATCATTCACGTATTAATTAATTAACAATGCAACATTTTATAACATTTGATAATGCAATAAAATAACAAACCCATTTTATTGTATATGAATAAGAGACCCATGGTCATACAAAATGGGACAATATAAAGGTCCACAATAATAAAAATGGAACCAATATGTAATTGTTGTATAGTTATTGGTATGTCATTCAATTAGGACAATATGTCCACTATATTAAGCAAACATATCCCTGATTTTTACAGACCGATATTACAAAATTGCATACAACTTGTAGTAACATTCAATTATATTGATTGTTATTCATCACTTGAACTGATTTCATTGCTTGAATTGCGTGCATCCCTCATTTCATGATTAATTGATCAGTTGTAGGTGATATTGTACTTTGTTTATCTTAATAAATGTTTTATTTCTCAACTTATTCTTGACATGCCAACTGCTCCTATTTGATCTACAAACATAGAAATAAAATGTAATAAGTAAATCTACTTTTATAATATAGTAGAATATACATGATTGCATGAATAAAAAAGCGTATCGTATTAGTGATTGATTCATAAACAATACACGTCGTTTTGAAGGCTTGTCTCATGTCGATTATCACAATATTTTCTGTTGGCTCCTCTCCATACTTTGTTTCTTGCATGTTTAATATGCCATGAAAAGGCATATGTAGTATTCCAGATATAAAATAGTATATGAAGAACAAAAATATTTTTGCTAGAAATGGCAGAACAACAATGATATAACCAGAACAATACCAGAATAATACTAGAATAACACCAGAAAGAACACCTTGATTAATGATAGCAATGTTCACTTGCCTCTTCGAGGGGGAAACCTCCAGCAGAGTAGAGCTCTATTACAATAATATTCCAGAAAAAACTTCTCATACCCTCTACTCTTGTTTATACTAAATCTATCTATCCAAAAGAACAATCTAGAGGAAGATCCTTCTAGAAGCGGAAGCTTCTATTAGGTATTCTTACAATTGACTTATTCCTCCTTATTTATAGGCCTTATTAATATTGAACTTTATTACATGGAAATATATTATTCTACCCACTTGAGGGGCTAGGAAGGTTAGGTCCCTAACATGCCCTTCCCCTTAAAATTAGCCTTGTCCTCAAGGATTGAGATGAGAAAATTGTTGCAGAATGTTAGTTGGCTCCCAGGTGTCATCTGTGGGAGTTGTATCTTTCCACTGGACTAACACTTCCTTGATGGTGTGTTGACGAAGATGATGCTCATGATGGTTAAAAGCTTCTTGTGGATGCAACTAGATGGATCCTTCCTCATCCAACTTGGGAAGGCTGGTTTGAGTTTGACACTTACTTCCAATCACCTTCTTTAAGAAGGAGACATGAAAAACAAGATGGAGCTTAGAAGAACTAGGAAAATCTAACCGATAGGACACATGTTCCATGCACTTGAGAACTGTATAAGGACCACAAAATGTGGGTGCTAGTTTTTGACATTGTTCATCCTTGAGTGAAGTTTGTTTATAAGGTTACAATCGAAGAAATAATTGGTCTCCGTCAACAAATTGTTGTTCTTAGCGAACTTGATTGGCTCGTTTCTTGATGTGATTCTGAGCCATACCAAATTCTCTTTGAGGGTACGAAGAATAGCTTCTCAAGCTGTAAGTGCTTGGTCAAACGCCTAAACCTTCCAGACACCTGACATGTAGGAGAGAACAAAAGGTGGATTTTGTCCATATACTGCTTCAAAAGGAGTCGTGCGAGTAGTTGTATGGTAAGAAGTGTTGTACCACCATTTAGCTAATGGTAATCATTGATCACATTGGTTTTTCCTTTAAGAGGCAAAACACCTCAAATAAGTCTTCAAACACTTGTTGACAACTTCATTTTGACCATCTATCTGGGGATGATAAACGGTTTTGAGATGCAATTAGGTGCCCTGTAACCTAAACAGTTCTTGCCAAAAAATTCCAGTGAAAGTGGGGTCTCAATCAGAAACAATAGAATGAGGCATACCATGAATCGTGAAGACATGGTCCATGAAAAGTTGAGCCACAATGGATGTAGTAAATGGATGTTGAATAACACAAAAATGAGAATACTTGGAAAGACGCTCAACTACCACCATGATGAATGACTTATTTCCTTCTTTAGATAATCCCACAACGAAATCCATAGAGATGTCCCTCCAAATAGCGGGTGGAATTAGAAGTGGTTGGAGTGTGCCAGGGGATTTGATTATTTCTCCCTTGTTACATTGAAAAACATCACATTCTACCACAAAAGTGTGAACGTCCTTTTTCATACCATCCGAGAAAAAAGAACGGTTGACCCTATCATAGGTTTTGGTAAACTTTGAGTGCCCAGTTGTGGGAGTAACATGAAGCTTAGAAAGCACCGTGGATTTAAGTTGTGACTTTTTAATTAAATAAAAATGGCCTTTGTAGCAAAGCTCATCATTGTGCCAAGAGTATCCCGGGGAAACTAGAGAATTTTCTTGCAATTGTTGGATCAAATGCAAAATTTTAGGATCTTGTAGCCATTCCTAGTGAACAACTTGGAGCCAGTTTGGTACAATGAAGGATAGGAGGAAAAGGGACCCCTCATCTTCATATTTTCGAGAAAGAGCGTCGGCAACCACATTTTCTTTGCATTTCTTGTAAATGATCTCATAATCATATCCAAATAGCTTAGTTACCCATTTTTGTTTCTCTAGAGAGGAAGGTCGTTGATCTAGAAAATACTTGACATTTTGATGATTTGTATTAATTTGGAATCATTTCCCCAAGAGATAAAGGCGCCAGAGATCCACTACATGCAAAATAGCCAACATTTCCTTTTCATAGATTGATTGGCGTAAATGGTGTTCTAACAATTGTTTGTTGGTAAAGGCCAAAGGTCTTCTGCCTTGCATAAGGATTGCTCCAATTCCTCTCCCAGAGGCATCTCATTCCAGGACAAAGGTCTTTGTGAAATCAAAAATGGCCAAGACCAGAGAAGTGCACATAGCTGCCTTTAATGCTTGAAAGGCATTATCAGCTGTGGGAGTCCAAGTGAAATAAGTATTTTTAAGTAGAGCAATGAGAGGTGTCACAATCTTTCCACAATTATGAACAAACTTACGATAATACCTACTAAGCCTAGAAAACCACACAATATTTTGATAGTCTTGGGGTGAGGCCAATCTTGCATTGCTTCAATCTTCTTAGGATATACATGGACACTAGCCTTGCCAACAATGTCACCCAAGTACTCAAATTCCAAGGTTCCAAAGGAACATTTAGAGTGTTTGAGGAAAAGTTGATGCTGAGAGAGTAGACGAAGAACTTGATCCACATGGGAAAGATGGGATTGGCAAGTTTTACTATAGATGATAATATCATCAAATAAAACTAAGAAAAAATTATGGAGAAAAGGACAGAATACATGATTCATGAGGCTTTGGAAGGTGGAGGGGGCATTACATAGGCCAAATGGCATGACCAAGAACTCATAGTGACCCTCATGAGTTAAAAAGGTAGTCTTGGGGATGTCAACGTCTTGCATATGTATCTTGTGGTAGCCAGAACGTAGATCAAGTTTAGTGAAATACTGAGCACCAGTCAACTCATCCAAGAGATCATCAATGACAGGAATGGGAAACTTGTCCTTGATGGTGAGTTTATTGAGGGCACAAAATTCAAGACAAATGCTCCAAGTACCTTCTTTCTTAAGTACCTTGATCACATGAGAAGAATAAGGGCTAGTACTGGGGCGGATAACACCTGCTTGTAGCAATTCCTGCACTATTTTCTCAATTTCATTCTTTTTGGAAAAGGGATGACTATAACGGAGAACATTGGGAGGAAGACTTCTAGGAACAAGGGCTATGGAATGATAATGAACACCATGAGAAGGAGGAATTCCATGAGGAATGGAAAAACATCTTGGTGTTTGGAGAGAATAGCTTGGAGGTCAGGATGCATTGAGGGTGTCTCAACTGCTTGAATAGAATGGAGTTGAGAAATAATACTAGAGTGGCCTTTATTGAGGATATTTTCCATGTTATGGGAACTGATGATATTAGGAGAATTGAGCCCCTCCTGTTGGAATTGCATGGTTAATTTCTTAAAATCCATAAGAATGGGACCCAAAGTGCGTAACCATTCAACACCTAGCAGAATGTCACAACCACCCATTTCAATGGAAAACAAATGATATTTCAGGTGGTAATGTCCAATTTGAAGACATACATTTTCACAACGCCCACCACATTTCATGGAGCCACCATTGGCTATCATGATTTGAAAATTATTGACAACACAAATATAACAATTGGTTTCCTGGGCAATGCGACGATGAATAAAATTGTGGGTGCTACCACTGTCAACAAGGATGATGAGCTTCATATTCTTAATATATGCAATGATCTTGAGGGTTTATGGAGCAGATAAGATAATGAAGGCATGCAAGGAAATGACTGGTTCAACTTCAGGTGATTCAATGGGCTCCTGGGTAGCATCGGGAAGGGAGGGCTCTTCAACAAGTGGATTTGTCACATCTTCTTCAGGAACATCTTCAGAAATGGCCATAAACAAATTTGGTTCCTTACACTTGTGCCCCAAAAAATATTTTTCATCACAATTATAGCAAATACCCTTCAGTTGGCGTTCAACCATTTTAGCCCTAGTTAATTTATGGACCTTGAAGGGAGTGATAGGGGGGTTAGTATTAGTGGTTCGAGGGTGATGAATAAAAGAGGGTTTTTTATTCTGGGAAAAAACAACGCATTGGGCCTCTTTAACATGTTTAGTAGCTTCCAACCAAGTCTGACAGTGGGCCATGAGAACTTGGGATCATATTTCATCCTTTAGGCCACTGATAAAGAATTCACGGAAGAAATCATCTGACATGCACTCAGTTCGAAAGGACAAACTCTCAAAAGAAGTTATAAAGTCTTCCATTGTGCCTGACTATTTCAACTTGGTTAAACGTCTGAGATAATGGGTATCAATATCAAAAAGGTCATAGAGATTTGAAGCAAGCTGGATCCAAGTAATATACCCCTGACGTGAATTTTATGCCATTTCCACCATTTCCATCATTCAGGATCTAGATAGAGGAAAACATAATGAAGTTTGTCCAACTCATTAGTAATACCATGTAGAGAAAAATAATGCTCCATTTGAGTGACACAACCCATAGGATCGGATCCATCAAATTTATTGACCTCGTCGTGGGGAAGATGAGGGTCACACTGAAAGGTGTTGGATAGAAAATGCACAGAATGAGAGGAGCCAACAACATTTGGTTGGTCTGAGGAGGAACAATCCGGAGGGTGGTTCAACAATTGGTTGACAACAAACTAGAGGGTGTTAAATTGGTTCATGAATTTGGCTTCCATGGTGTCAAATTTGAGTTGGAGTTGGGTCTTGAATTGTGAAAGGTGGGAATTGGTAGAGACAATCTCATATATCATATATTGTATGGATTCTTGGTCTTGATTGATGGAAGCTTGCAGGTCTTGGTTGCAAGTGGTGGCCATTTGGAGAGCGGGAGTGTGGGTAAGGAAAATAGGTGGGTGGGAAAAAAAAAGAGACTTATAAGTGATAGTTACCATGACAATTAGGCCAAGAAGGGAAATATAATGGAATAGGTGGAAAATATGGAAGTTGAGAAGGGTTCGGGTCCACTGACAAAAAAGGATTAAAAATGAAAGGTGTGACTACGATTAGGGAGAAAAGGGGAATCCAATGGGACAGGTCCCAAATAAGTGTGTCGGTGTGACCACTATACTCGAGTTACACTCCAACCTGAATAATACTAAAGTGACAAAATTCCCAAATGCTTAATAGGAAGAAATGTGTAGTAATTTAGCAACCATAATGCAGAAGGCACAATTGTGTGGTAATATATCTTGTTTGTTCTGGTTTTTTTTCCGTCCCAAGGGGTAGGGTATTTAGGGTTTCTATAGAAAAGGGTTTACTCTATGCTATAGCACTTTGATACATGTCCAGGGCCCAACAATAGTACTCGACTCAATATATCAGGGCACCAATTAAGGAGGGTAGGTTGTTCCCTTCACCATACTACCTGACTACCCAAGTACTAGAGAGTATCTTCCCGAGTGTTGTTATCGGTGGAACTATAGAATTCATGACGCCAATTAATTTATCTATGGAGGGATTCAGGAGATCTATGTCGATCCATATATAGGTGTTGTCTGGTGCACTACCACTCGAAGGGGTACTAACAGGGGTTACAAGGGTGGCCAACAGATGTGCGCTTGAGTACCTCTTTTATTTCTTGTGTGTATTACTTCCCGACTGCGGGTTTATGTGCGTAACGATAGATCTCTATATTTTTAAGACGTCGGAATATGTCTCTTCCCTAAAATAAAATTAACCCACAATTTTTTTCTGAGGAAAGTGCCCTGATACCACTGGTAGTATTCCAGATATAAAATAGTATGCAAAACAAAAATATTTTAGCTATAAATGGAAGAACAACAATGATATAACCAGAACAATACCATAATGACATCAGAAGGAACACCTTGATTAATGATAGAAATGTTGACTTGCCTCTTCGAGGGGGAAACCTCTAGCAGAGCAGAGTTCTATTACAATAATATCCCAGAAAAAACTTCTCATACCCTCTATTGGCAACGGAAGTCACTCCTGGATTGCTTGTAGGAGCAGAGCCCGATGCCCATCAGTTTTATGTCACGGTAGTTTTTAATGGGTGATCAAATGGATAGAGACTCTGGAAGGTATCACTCAAACGCAGGGACTGGGTCCAACATGCGAGGAGCAAATGAGGTCATTATCTAACTTCAGCCAGTGGGTTGATTTGAAATTGAGTAGGTTGAAGACTTGGTGAGAAGACTGGACAAACTACCTCAGGCAACAGGCCTTTCAGTAATTTGTACAAGAAAAACTTTGAATGCAATATCCTCTGGTTCAAAGTTTCAGGAAGCTGAAAGGGGGGACTTGACTAGACTCTCCAATTCCAAGTCGTTCAGTGTTAGGAAAATCACAAGGAATGATTAGAGACGATGCGACCGTCACAGTGATCAAATTCTACATCATCCTATAACAGTTACAACTCGACTGGATTCTCCAATTCCGAGCTGCTCTAACACAGTTGAACACAGACGTGAAAGAGACTGAAGGCAAGAAGTCTCAAGAGTCCATACATAACCAGAAATAACAGTGCTTCATTAAAGATTTACAACTAGGAGCCTCGCTCAACCATCGATACCTTCAAAAATGAAAAAAACTGAGTACATATACTTGGGCAGGTTTGCCCAACAAAGGGGCGCTCGCCTTTCAAGGCGTAGCGTCTCTTCAATCAATCTTTGGGAGGAATTCCTTCGTCAGACGTCTCCTTAACTTCACATGGCCTTTGCAGGGAAGGAGTAGCTGAATTAGTAAATGTCGAGTTAGCGTGTGCAGACCTCCTCCGGCTAGTCGAGAACCCGTCATGGATTCTCTGGAAAAATGGGCACATAGGACCCTCTCGAGCAGTCTGCTTGTTAGACCCTCCATTCCTCGCATTTAATGAATGAGGAGAGGTTTCAACCACCTCTTCTCACCTTCATTTACTCCAAGCAAAAACTAGGGCCGAGGTCGAATCAAAAGGCACTTGGAGATCGTGATAATCCCTTCTGTGAACATACATGACGACTTCGGTCCTTCCTGAGCAGCTCTTTTCTATCCCAGGTGACCACGGGCTGTGACCACGTGCTTATCCCCAAGCCACCCTCGACGTTCGCGGATGGGAAGGAGATAATCCTAGCTTCTTGAAATCGCGATGAGAGAAATGTCGAGGAGACTTAATCTGGTGCCACGCGCCCCTCTAGATCTGACGGTCCTGAATGCACTTTGGTGATGATGTGGGTCCTGGTTCTGGAAGCTCTCATCACTTCACGCATCAGGAATACGACGATGTTGGACCTTGCTTATCATAGTTGTGATGGGCGAAACGCCGAGACGACTCTATTGGGCACCACGCATCTCTCTCAAATCTGACGGTCCTAAATTCACCCGATGTTGTTGTGGGTCCCGGTCCTAGAAGCTCTCATCACTTCGCGCATCAGGAATATGACGGGCTATTCCTTGCATTTTGAAATTGTGATGGGCGAAAAGGTGAGGAGCCTAATCGCGTGCCAGGTGTCTACTATGGATGAACGACTGAGGCTGCTTCACGATACGGTGGGCCCGACTCTGGGCGCTTTCGGCACTCCGGGGTTTGGGGTTTCGAGATGTGAGAGGATGAGGGACTTTCACCCTTCGAACTACCGACTGCTGATATGCCGACTAGATCTTGCAGCATGTGTTGCTGGATTGGACGACCCAGATTTAGCCTTGAAAAATAGGCGCTTTCTCTGATGCTATATATCGTTTAACTTGGTAGCCTCGATATCCCGTTGACCGTTGATCTACCCTTGTGGATGAATCTGGACCGTCGGCAACATAACTTCGCCCTCTTACGTGCTTGGAAGCCTTAAACGAGATTTTTCCATGCTTCTCTCGGGCGCTTCTCGTGCAACTTGCAGACCCGAATACTCTTGTGCCTGGGACAAGAAATGTCACTAACATTAAGCTCCATGGGAGATAGAGTCGTCCCTGCGATGCTCTAAGGACTCTTTTTGCAGATCTAATGCCTTGCTGTTGGGCTATGGAGTCATTTATTAAGCCGAAAACAGAAAACAATATTTACAAAACAAAAGAAAGCCGCCTGCGGCTTACAAAAAACTTTTTTTTAAGAAATGCCCATTTACTGGGCCATCAAAAACTTCTTCGCTTCCCAAATATTGCAACCTGTAAGTGTTGTTTGAAAATACCTCGGAGATCTTGAGAGGCCCAAACCAGAGGGAATCAAACTTACTGTGCTTGCCCCTATCCTACCTGGGTGCATCCCATTTGAGCACCAAATCACCCAACTCGAAAACTTTCTTTTTGCTCTTCCTGTCAAAGGTTTTCTTTATCTTCTGATGATGATGGTAGGCCCTGTTCATGGCCTGCTCTCTGATCTGTTGTACTTCCACCATCTGATGAATCCTTCTAGTCATATTGTCGGGCTCTCCTTCAAGGTCCTAGAGAAAGTTTTCCACAGATAGAGCGAGCTGGGTAGGAAACACAGTGTCTGTCCCATTAGCAAGTTGGAAAGGTGAAATGCCCAGAGACTTCTTTGTTGTCACCCGGTCGGCCCATAGAGAAAATTTGAGCTTTGAATCCCAGGCCCTTTTATTGTCTTCCAATAATTTTTTAATGAGCTTGATCAGACTTTTATTGGAAGACTCCGCCAGTCCATTTCCTTGAGGGTAATAGGGATTAGAGTGGATCAGCGAAATCTCAAACTGTTCACAGAACTTGACCAAAGGCTCAGACCTCAAAGAGGCGGCATTGTCGGTGACGATTTTGCTAGGACAGCCGAATCTGGCTATGATATCCTCCAGGAAGATGATGATTACTTTGTGAGAAGTAATCCTGGTAGGGGTAGCTTCTATCCACTTGGTGAAATAGTCTGTCGCAGTCAGGATCCATCTATGTTGGCCGCTTGAGGGACGATGAATTTCTCCGATAAAGTCTAACCCCCACTGTTGAAAAGGTGTTAAAGCTACTGTAGGCTTTAATGGTAGTGATCTGAGTTGTTGTTTTCCTGAAAACTTCTGGCATTTGATGCAAGCCCTGAATTCTCTACAAACATCGGTGAATAAAGTAGGCCAGTAATATCCAGCCCTGAGGATCTTATGAGCTGTGGTCTTCCAGAAATGATGCCCCCCGCAAAGGCCATTATGGAAATCAAATATAACCTTCTGGGCTTCTTGCGGGTCCAGGCATCCTAAAAATACCCCTAACGGGTCTTTCTAGTACAAGGCTTGGTCAATGAGGCAATATCTGACCGCCTTGAGCTTCAAATCTCTCGCCTTGCTTTTTTCCATTCCATCGGAAGGCTTCAATTCTTGCAAAAAATACAAGATATCCTTGTACCAGGTGCATGTTGCGAGTGATAAGGCACCTTGATAATTCTCATCTTGCGGAATTTTTGAGCAGGCATTGATGTAGCTAATCCCCAAGGCTTTGTGATTGGATTCAGCCAGCAGCTTGGCTAAACCCTGCCCCTTTATCAGCTTGATGGGCTTAATCTCCAGATCAAACTCTAGGATCTTGGAAATCCACTTCCCTCTTTTCCAATCCATGTCAGGTTGTATAAGGATGTCCTTCACAGAGGCTGAAGGAACGTATGCTATCACTTTTGAGTGCAGGACATAGATCCTGAAAGCTTTGAGGGCCTTTACTAAGGCATAAGCCTTCTTTTCCATGATTTCATACCTGATATCTGCATCTCTTAATGCCTTGCTGAAGAAGGAAATGGGTTGTTCTTGGCCTTGTTCATTTCTCTGCAACAAGACCGCTGCTACTGTATCAAAAAAAACAAAAGAGAAAATTAGGAACTCCTTGGAATAGTTGGGACTGATCAGTATAGGCGCCTCAGTCAATGCTCTTTTTATTTGGATAAAAGATTCCTTGGGTCCATCAGTCCATTTCACTTCATTTCCCTTTCTGAGCATGGCTGTGATATTTTTCACCAACTCAACAAAATTTGAGACAAATCTCCTCAAGAAATTAATCTTCCCTAAGAAGGCCTGAACTTCCTTCTTGGATCTAGGAAGTGACAGGGTTTGAATTGCCTCAACCCTGCTAGGATCAATCCTCACTCCTTCTTCTGATACTATATGGCCTAATAGCTTCCCCTCCTTCATAGAAAACAAAGATTTTCTAGGATTTAAGGATAGGCCAAACCTCCGACACTTCAAAAAAACTTTTCTCAGGTGACTGCAGTGCTCTCTGTCAGACCTAGAGAAAACTGTTATGTCATCCACGTAGATTACCACAAACTTATCTTTCTCCCCGATGAAGGCTATGTCCATGGCTCGTTGAAATTTTACCCCTGCATTCATCAATCCAAAAGGCATTTTGGCATACATGAATGTGCCCCAAGGAGTGGTGAAGGTCATTTTTTCTCTGTCCTCAGGTATGACTGATATTTGATTATAGCTAGAAAAACCATCAATCATGGATATTCTGGCCACACCAGTTACCCTGTGCAGTATTTGTTCCATATTGGGCAGGGGGTAATTGTATTTCCTTGAGCTCCTGTTCAGGTTCCTGAAATTGAAACAGAGTCTGATTTCTCCACTTTTCTTCCTTACTGGGACCAAATTCGCCACCCATTCGGAATATCTCAAGGGGACGATAATTTGGGCATCTAGCAATTTCTTCACTTCTTTCTCCATGACAGGTAGCAACATGGGATTTATCTGTCTCAGCTTCTGCCTGAATGGATTAGCCTCTTCTTTCAGTGGGATATTGTGTTCAATGACATATGTGTCATAAGTCTTGAGGTCTTCATAAGTCCAGGCAAACACATCAACAAACTCTCTCAGCAACTCAATATATCCGGCCCTCTGTTCTCTGGTGAAACTGCTTGATAATTTGACAAACCTAGGCTCCTCCTGCATGCCAATGTTGCATTCGGCTGTATCAGGATCTTCATTTGAAACACCGCCCTTTATTGCCACATCATTCTTGTCAAACAGTCTTTCTAAAGGGACCATCCCCCTTGGAATGTGATTGCTGGGCAGCTGAATAATCTGGTGATTAACGATTTTATTTAAGAATATCTCAGAGGGAGGGTCACCTTCGGGATCAAGATCTTGATCGATGTGCAATGCCGAAAACTCATCGACGGACTGAAGAAAATTTTTGATTTCAATATCGTCCTCGAGCACCTCCCAATGCTTTACATTGTCCAGGATGGATGGCCTATATCTTATTTCGACCTCGCCATGGATCTTCGGCGGCAGAGGGATCCTGAACAGACTAGCTGAGACTGCTAAGGAGTCGGCCGAGGCATTTTCTTCCCTTGGGATAAAAGTAATGTTGAAAGCTGAGAAGAAATTATCAATCAGGTCCCATACCTCGTTTCTGTAACTCCTGAGCCGAGGATGTTGGGCCCGATAAAGGTTCCTAACCTGTTGGATTATCAATTCTGCATCTATGAACATTGACACCTCCTTAATTCCCATTTCTTTTGCATCCCTCATACCAAAAACAAGAGCTTCATATTCCACCACATTGTTGGTAGTTTCAAATTCCATCTTGTATGACAGAGATATGGTCTCTTGACAAGGCGATATGAAAATCACTCCAGCGCCTGTGCCTATACTGGAGGAAGCTCCGTCAAAGAACATATTCCAAACAGAGGTCGTCGGAGGAGGTACCTGCAGATTAAGAATGGGCTGCTTTCTTATCTATAAAGGGACCTCGGGAGTTCCAGTGATCTGTAACAAACTAGACCCTAAGTCGGTGTCAAGTGCAAATATGGGGTGGTTAGTGGGGTTTGCTTCATCACTGACAATATAGGCTAGTTGGGCTTCTCTGTACAACCTCCTATGTTCCCCTCCAAAGACCGGAATGGTGGCATATGTGATATCCATATGTAACATTCCTCCAAGTATTTTAATCCAAGACCTTGACAACAACATGCCAAACTTGGGGGGAACGTCAGTTACCACAATATCCATGACCACACTTTTCATGGGCAGCTGAAACAATGAAACCACCAGGTCTTTGATGACTCCTAGACACTGCACTCTCCTTGAATCGAAAGAATACAAATCATGATAAGATTTTGTTACTTCCAGTCCCAACTCTTCCATTACTATTTTGGGCATAAGGTTATGTGAATCCCCTGAGTCCATGAGGCAGTTATGTAGCACTTTATCATGTATGTTCAGGGATGTGTAGAAGGGAGGGGATGAATCATCTCTGTCTTCTACCATGGGACCTAGGATGACAACTGGTTTCTCATCTTGAAGGTTCACTGAGTCAGAGGGAGGCTGGGGGGACTCGGATTGTAGCAACTTGGAGAGGGACCTTTTGAAATCTTCATTTTTGACGAGTTCAGATAGGGGTATAGGAATTCTAATCTTCTGAATCTCATGCTCAAAATTGAAGGAAGGAATAGGCTTAGGAGTTTCCCTTACCTCAGTGACAAGTTCCTTGGCTGCTGGCGAAGCACTCTGAGCTTTCTTTTCTTTAGTAGTGATTGTTGCAGCTTTAGTAGACCTTTCTGTTATGAGGGGCTGATCTTGGCTGTCAAAGTCTCCATCTTTCTTTCTTGACCTGAGGTTGTATCTGTTAGAGGCATGACCGGCCGTTTCTCCCTCACCTAACTCATGGATTTGAACGTTCATCGGGGATTTCTCATATGCAAACTGAGTCAAATGAGGAAAAGGAGGAGCTACTTCAATGCAATGAATTTTGGGGTCGAACTCGTCTATCTCCTCCCCTCCCTCACGAGTAACCAGGTTATTTTTTAGAGGGGTTTGAATCCTTTGATCTTCTCTGTCTTTCTCCCTTTGTTCCCTTGGGAAGGCCCGCGGTCCATTGTTATCAGGTCTCCTGAAACCTATACCATCAACATTATGGGTATTTCTGTACATGGGCTTCCCTTCTAACTCCCACCTTTCCATTCTAGCAAAAAGTGACTTGAGTACCCTAGTTGTCTCATCTGTCTAAAGTGGCAGGGGAGAGGAATTGGATGAGGAACCTTCAGGCCTCTGCCTGGATATGTTTCTACCAGCAGCGTTCCTGAGTCGGTCAACAACCAATATATTAGATTCTACCTCAACGGATGCATCCTGCATATGGGCCAGAGTAGTGGCTCTTCTTTCACTCAACAAGAGGAAGAAATCGGGATCAAAGGTGCTAGCATAAGTTATCTTTGCAGAGGCTTCGGAGGGTTTTATTTCAGCAGTGATTTTGTTGTACATTTTATTAAATCTCTTGGAGAAATCGGAGATAGACTCTCCTTTTCTCTTCAAAGACCCAAACTCTGTCATGTAATACATGAAGTCTTTTTTATCTCCCCACTGTCTTAAAAAGGAATTATCTAAAGCTTCGATCCCATCAATAGATCTAGGAGGCAGGGCCTTAAACCATTTTCTAGCCTTGCCTTGGAGACTATGGACAAAAATCCTCATCCATACGTCTGCATGCATGATGTTATTATCATCTGTGAAACTGTAAAAGGCTTCTAGGTGCTCTTTTGCAGTTATGTCCCCCTCACCTATAAACCTGGGCAGTTGTTTGAGGTAACCTTCTACTGGGAGGGCGTTGAGAGGATGCGGTAGCATGAGGGGAGCATACCTAGCGGCTATAATGGCATCCATTCTGGTCATAGGGGGATTTGCTCCTGCCATAGGGATATTGTGTGGAGGAGAGCTCGGCGGAGAAGGAGTTCGTGAAGGGGCTACTAGGAATGAGTCCCGAAGTGGAGTAGGAAACAAGAGGGGATTTAAGGAGAAGGCTAGCGAGCTCAAGTCAGCAGGTGTTCCTCTTTGTGCAGGAGTAGGTAAATATTCTGTGGTCCTGGGTCTCCGCCAAGGTACAGCTTGAAAGGAGAGGGGAGTGACAAGGATTTCTCCTTCCAATTCCAGATCAGGAGTGGAAAACTCAGCAGGAACACTCCCAAAATTCAGGAAATGGGAAACCCTTGAAGGAGGCCTAATAAGAAACTGGGGGGGAGAGAATGGAGTTCCTACAGAAGGAGATGGCAGATTACCTGGTTCAACGGTGGGGGATTCTTCTTCGGAGGCATTTCCTTTTCTAAGAACCACCTCTGGATCAGTTTCAGGTGTGGCTAGAGGCAGCTGTGGATGAGACCGCATGTGTCTGCCTCTGAAAGCCACAATTAATAGAGCATGTTCGTCACAGTGGAGTCATCACAATGGAGTCGCCAGGTGCACAGTAGCAATCTTCAAAGGCTCTGATACCCGATGCACCTTTAGAATCAGACGCTCAATGTCATTTAATCCCAGGGAAAATCTTCAACTTCGTCCCTGGAAACGACGCCAGAAATGTTGTCGACGGAAGTCACTCCTGGATTGCTTGCAGGAGCAGAGCCCGACGTCTATCAGTTTTATGTCACGGTAATTTTTAATGGGTGATCAAATGGATAGAGACTCGGGAAGGTATCACTCGAGCTCAGGGACTGGGTCCGGCATGTGAGGAGCAAAGGAGGTCTTGATCTAACTTCAGTCAGTGGGTTGATTTGAAAATGAGCAGGTTGAAGACTTGGTGAGAAGAGTGGACAAACTACCTCAGGCAACAGGCCTTTCAGTAATTTGTAGAAGAAAAAATCTGAATGCGAGATCCTCTGGTTCAGATTTTCGGGAAGCTGAAAGTGGGGACTTGACTGGACTCTCCAATTCCAAGTCGTTCAACGTTAGGAAAATCACAAGGACTGATTAGAGAAAATGTGACTGTCACAGTGATCAAATTCTACATCATCCTATAACAGTTACAACTCGACTGGATTCTCCAATTCCGAGCTGCTCTAACACAGTTGAAAAAAGACGTGAAAGAGACTGACATTCATAAGGCAAGAAGTCTCAAGAGTCCATACATAACCAGAAATAACAGTGCTTCATTAAATATTTACAACCGGGAGCCTCGCTCAACCATCGATACCTTCAAAAATGAAAAAAACTGAGTACATATACTTGGGCAGGTTTGCCCAACAGAGGCGTTCTCGCCTTTCAAGGCATAGCGTCTCTTCACTCAATCTTCGAGCGGAAGTCCTTCATCATACGTCTCCTTAACTTCGCATGGCCTTTGCAGGGAAGGAGTAGCTGAATTAGTAAATATCGAGTTAGCGTGTGCAAACCTCCTCTGGCTAGTCGAGAACCCGTCATGGCTTCTCTGAAAAAATGGGCACACAGGACCCTCTCGAGCAGTCGGCTTTCCAGACCCTCCATTCCTCGCATTTAATGAATGAGGATAGGTTTCAACCACCTCTTCTCGCCTTCATTTACTCCAAGCAAAAACTAGGGCCGAGATCGGATCAAAAGGCACTTGGAGATCACAGTAATTCCTTCTGTGAACATACATGATGACTTCATCCCTTCCTGAGCAGCTCTTTTCTATCCCAGGTGACCACGGGCTGTGACCACGTGCTTATCCCCAAGGCACCCTCGGCGTTCGCGGATGGGAAGGAGCTAATCCTGGCTTCTTGAAATCGCGATGAGCGAAATGCCGAGGAGACTTAATCTGGTGCCACGCGCCCCTCTAGATCTGACGGTCCTAAACGCACTTTGGTGATGCTGTGGGTCCCGATCCTGGAAGCTCTCGTCACTTCACGCGTCGGGAATACGACGATGCTGGACCTTTCTTATCATAGCTGCGACGGGAGAAACGCTGAGACGACTCAATTGGGCGCCATGCATCTCTCTCAAATCTGACGCTCCTAAATTCACCCGATGTTGTTGTGGGTCCCGGTCCTGGAAGCTCTCATCACTTCGTGCATCGGGAATATGATGGGTTGTTCCTTGCATTTTGAAACCGCGATGGGCGAAAAGGCGAGGAGCCTAATCGCGCGCCAAGTGTCTACTGTGGATGAACGACTGAGGCTGCTTCGTGATACGGCGGTCCCGACTCTGGGCGCTTTCGACACTCCGGGGTTCGGGGTTTCGAGATGCGAGAGGATGATGTACTTTCACCCTTCGAACTCCCGAGTGCCGATATTCCGACTAGATCTCGCAGCATGTGTTGCTGGATTGGACGACCCAGATTTAGCCTTGAAAAATAGGTTCTTTCTCTGATGCTATATATCATTTAACTTGGTAGCCCCAATATCCTATTGACCACTGATCTGCCCTTGTGGATGAATTTGGACCGTCAACAACATAACTTCACCCTCTTACGTGCTTGGAAGCCTTAAACGAGATTTTTCCATGCTGCTCTCGGGCGCTTCTCGTGCAACTTGCAGACCCGAATACTCTTGTGCCTAGGACAAGAGATGTCACTAACACCCTCTACTATTATTTATACTAAATCTGTATATACAAAAGAACAATCTAGAGGAAGAGCTTTCTAGAAGTGGAATCTTCTATTATGTATTCTTACAATTGACTTATTCCTCCTTATTGCCAGGCCTTATTAATATTGACCTTTATTACATGGAAATTTATTATTCTACCCACTTGAGTGGTTAGGTAGGTTAGGTCCCTAACAACATACTTGATATAATTAATATAAATTGTTATTCTTGTTCCATTAGTTAAACAACATAGCTACTTACAAATTGTTCAAATAAATCGCCATACTTCAACATATAATCAAAACCCTTAGTTAACCCATTGTTGATCAACTGCTATTCTCTCTCTTCTTTGTATGTTATCACCTATTAGTAGACATTCATGGATTAGTGTAAATTAATTATTCAAATATAAAGATCACAACAAATATGAAAACTTAAGTAACGTAAAAAATTTAAGTACTCACAAACTTTGCGATCAACTCTTTTTTTCCTTGTCGTCCTGTCTTATGTGCTGATTAGGTTCCATTTTGTTTTCTTTTCTGCAACACAAATTAAAAATTAGTGTTTAATATGATAAATAAATTCGATGTATATAAAATAATAAAT
>ML801487.1:42781-60950 GCA_009831015.1 Picea engelmannii | reverse complement strand
ATATATAATTGTATTTTTTACAAATATCTTTTACAATCATACTGTTTTATATATATATATATATATATTTATTTCATTTTGATATAATGAAAACATTAATGCTTTGTCTAAAGGATTACACCTCTATTATTTCGAACAATGTAAATCATTCACATATTAATTAATTAGTTATTTGCAACAATGTAAATCATTCACGTATTAATTAATTAACAATGCAACATTTTATAACATTTGACAATGTAATAAAATAACAAATCCATTTTATTGTATATGAATAAGAGACCCATGGTCATACAAAATGGGACAATATAAAGGTCCACAATATTAAAAATGGAACCAATATGTAATTGTTGTATAGTTATTGGTATGTTCTCATTCAATTGGGATAATATGTCCACTATATTAAGCAAAAATATCCCTGATTTTTACAGACCGATATTACAAAATTGCATACAACTTGTAGTAACATTCAATTATATTGATTGTTATTCATCACTTGAACTTCTTTCATTGCTTGAATTGTGTGCATCCCTCATTTCATGATTAATTGATCAGTTGTAGGTGATATTGTACTTTGTTTATCTTAATAAATGTTTTATTTATCAACTTATTCTTGACATGCCAACTACTCTTGTTTGATCTACAACCATAGAAATAAAACATAATAAGTAAATCTACTTTTATAATATAGTAGAATATACATGATTGCATGAATAAAAAAGTGAATCGTATTAGTGATTGATTCATAAACAATACACGTCGTTTTGAAGGCTTGTCTCATGTCGATTATCACAATATATTATGTTGGCTCCTCTCCATACTTTGTTTCTTGCATGTTTAATATGCCATGAAAAAGCATATGTAGTATTCCAGATATAAAATAGTATATGCATAACAGAAATATTTTAGCTAGAAATGGCAGAACAACAATGATATAACTAGAACAATACTAGAATAACACCAGAAAGAACACCTTGATTAATGATAGCAATGTTCACTTACCTCTTCGAGGGGGAAACCTCCAGTAGAGCAGAGCTCTATTACAATAATATTCCAGAAAAAACTTCTCATACCCTCTACTCTTGTTTATACTAAATCTATCTGTCCAAAAGAACAATCTAGAGGAAAATCCTTCTAGAAGCGGAAGCTTCTATTAGGTCTTCTTACAATTGACTTATTCCTCCTTATTTATAGGCCTTATTAATATTGAACTTTATTACATGGAAATATATTATTCTACCCACTTGAGGGGCTTGGGAGGTTAGGTCCCTAACATGCCCTCCCCCTTAAAATTAGCCTTGTCCTCAAGGATTGAGATGAGGAAATTGTTGCAGAATGTTAGTTGGCTCCGAGGTGTCATCTGTGGGAGTTATATCTTTCCAATGGACTAACACTTCCTTGATGGTGCGCTGACGAAGATGATGCTCATGATGGTCGAAAGTTGCTTGTGGCTGCAACTAGATGGAACCTTCCTCATCCAACTTGGGAAGGCTGGTTTGAGTTTGACACTTACTTCCAATCACCTTCTTTAAGAAGGAGACATGAAAAACAGGATGGATCTTAGAAGAACTAGGAAAATCTAACCGATAGGACACATGTTCCATGCAGTCGAGAACTGTATAAGGACCACAAAATGTGGGCACTAGTTTTTGACATTGTTCATCCTTGAGTGAAGTTTGTTTATAAGGTTACAATTGAAGAAATAATTGGTCTCCTTCAACAAATTGTCGTTCTTAGTGAACTTGATTGGCTTGTTTCTTGATGTGATTCTGAGCCATACCAAATTCTCTTTGAGGGTACGAAGAATAACTTCTCGAACTGTAAGTGTTTGGTCAAATGCCTGAACCTTCGAGACACCTGACATATAGGAGAGAACAAAAGGTGTATTTTGTCCATATACCGCTTCAAAAGGAGTCATGCAAGTAGTTGTATGGTAAGAGGTGTTGTACCACCATTTAGCTAATGGTAACCATTGATTTTTCCTTTAAGAGGCAAAACACCTCAAATAAGTCTCCAAAAACTTGTTGACAACTTCATTTTGACCATCTATCTGGGGATGATAAGTGGTTCTGAGATGCAATTAGGTGCCCTGTAACCTATACAGTTCTTTCCAAAACATTCCGGTGAAAGTGTGGTCTCAATCAGAAACAATACAATGAGGCATACCATGAAGCTTGAAGACATGATCCATGAAAATTTGAGCCACAATGGATGTAGTAAATGGATGTTGAATAACACAAAAATGAGAATACTTGGAAAGGCGATCAACTACCACCATGATGAATGACTTATTTCCTTCTTTAGATAATCCCACAATGAAATACATAGAGATGTCCCTCCAAATAGTGGGTGGAATTAGTAGTGGTTGGAGTGTGCCAGGGGATTTGATTATTTCTCCCTTGCTACGTTGAAAAACATCACATTCTACCACAAAAGTGTGAACATCCTTTTTCATACCATCGTAGAAAAAAGAACGGTTGACCCTGTCATAGGTTTTGGTAAACTCTGAGTGCCCAGTTCTGGGAGTAACATGAAGCTTAGAAATCACCGTGGATTTAAGTTGTGACTTTTTAATTAAATACAAATGACCTTTGTAGCGAAGCTCATCATTGTGCCAAGAGTATCCCGGGGAAACTGGATAATCTTCTTCTAATTGTTGGATCAAATGAAAAATTTTAGGATCTTGTAGCCATTCCTGGTGAACAACTTGGAGCCAATATGGTACAATGAAGGATAGGAAGAAAAGGGACCCCTCATCTTCATATTTTCGAGAAAGAGCGTCGAAAACCACATTTTCTTTGCATTTCTTGTAAATGATCTCATAATCATATCCAAAGAGCTTAATTACCCATTTTTGTTTCTCTGGAGAGGAAGGTCATTGATCTAGAAAATACCAGTCAACTCATCCAAGAGATCATCAATGATAGGAGTGGGAAACTTGTCCTTGATGGTGAGTTTATTGAGGGCACAAAATTCAAGACAAATGCTCCAAGTACCTTCTTTCTTAAGTACCATGATCACATGAGAAGAATAAGGGCTGGTACTGGGGCGGATAACACTCGCTTGTAGCAATTCCTGCACTATTTTCTCAATTTCATTCTTTTTGGAAAAGGGATGACTATAAGGGAGAACATTGGGAGGAAGACTTCTAGGAACAAGGGGTATGGAATGATAATGAACACAATGAGAAGGAGGAATTCCATGAGGAATGGAACAACATCTTGGTGTTTGGAGAGAATAGCTTAGAGGTCAGGATGCATTGAGGGTGTCTCAACTGCTTGAATAGAATGGAGTTGAGAAATAATACTAGAGTGGCTTTTATTGAGGATATTTTCCATGTTATGGAAACTAATGATATTAGGAGAACCAGCTGTGAGACCCTGGAATTGATACCTTTGCCCCTCCTGTTGGAATTGCATGGTTAATTTCTTAAAATCCATAAGAATGAGACCCAAAGTGTGTAAGCATTCAACACCTAGCACAATGTCACAACCACCCATTTCAATGGAAAACACATGATATTTCAGGTGGTAATGTCCAATTTGAAGACATATGTTTTCACAACGCCCACCACATTTCATGGACCCACCATTGGCTATCATGATTTGAAAATTATTGACAACACAAATATAGCAATTGGTTTCCTGGGCAATTCGACGATGAATAAAATTGTGGGTGCTACCATTGTCAACAAGGATGATGAGCTTCATATTCTTAATATATCCAATGAGCTTGAGGGTTCATGGAGAAGATAAGATAGTGAAGGTATGCAAGGAAATCACTGGTTCAACTTCAGGTGATTCTACCGGCTCCTGGGTAGCATCGGGAAGGGAGGGCTCTTCAACAAGTGGATTTGTCACATCTTCTTCAGGAACATCTTCATAAATGGCCATAAACAAATTTGGTTCCTTACACTTGTGCCCTCAAAAATATTTTTCATCACAATTATAACAAATACTCTTCAGTTGGCGTTCAACCATTTTATCCCTAGTTAATTTATGGACCTTGAGGGGAGTGATAGGGGGGTTAGTATTAGTGGGTTGAGGGTGATGAATAAAGGAGGGTTTTTTATTCTGGGAAAAAACAACGCATTGGGCCTCTTTAACATGTTTAGTAGCTTCCAACCAAGTCTAACGACGGGCCATGAGAACTTGGGATCATATTTCATCCTTTAGGCCACTGATAAAGAATTCATGGAAGAAATCATCTGACATGCACTCAATTCGAAAGGACGAATTCTCAAAAGAAGTTATAAAGTCTTCCATTGTGCCTGACTATTTCAACTTGATTAAACGTCTGAGATAATGGGTATCAGTATCAAAGAGGTTAAAGAGATTTGAAGCAAGCTGGGTCCAAGTAATATACCCCTGACGTGAATTTTTATGTCATTTCCACCATTTACATCATTCAGGATCTAGATAGAGGAAAACATAGTGAAGTTTGTCCAACTCATCAGTAATACCATGTAGAGAAAAATAATGCCCCATTTGAGTGACCCAACCCATAGGATCGGAGCCATCAAATTTATTGACCTCGTCGTGGGGAAGATGAGGGTCACGCTGAAAGGTGTTGGATTGAAAATGTAGAGAATGAGAGGATCCAACAACATCTGGTTGGTCTGAGGAGGAATGACCTGGAGGGTGGTTCAACAATTGGTTGACAACAAACTAGAGGGTGTTAAATTGGTTCATGAATTTGGCTTCCATGGTGTCAAATTTGAGTTGGAATTGGGTCTTGAATTGTGCAAGGTGGGAATTGGTAGAGACAATCTCATATATCATATATTGTATGGATTCTTGGTCTTGATTGATGGAAGCTTGCAGGTCTTGGTTGCAAGTGGTGGCCAGTTGGAGAGGGGGAGTGTGGGTAAGGAAAAATAGGTGGGTGGGACAAAAAAAGAGACTTATAAGTGATAGTTACCATGACAATTAGGGAAAGAAGGGAAATATAATGGAATAGGTGGAAAATAGGGAAGTTGAGAAGGGTTCGGGTCCACTGAAAAAAAAAAAGGATTAAAAATGAAAGGTATGACTGCGATTAGGGAGAAAAGGGGAATCCAATGGGATAGGCCCCAAATAAGTGTGTCGGTGTGACCACTATACTCAAGTTACACTCCAACCTGAATAATAGTAAAGTGAAAAAATTCCCAAATGCTTAATAGGAAGAAATGTGTAGTAATTTAGCAACCATAATGAAGAAGGCACAATTGTGTGGTAATATATCTTGTTTATTTTGTTTTTTTTTTCGTCGCAAGGGGTAGGGTATTTAGGGTTTCTATAGAAAAGGGTTTACCCTGTTCTATAGCTCTTTGATACATGTCCAGGGTCCAACATTAGTACTCGACTCAATATATCAAGGCACCAACTAAGGAGGGTAGGTTATTCCCTTCACCATACTAGATGACTACCCAAGTACTAGATAGTGTCCTCCCAAGTGTTGTTATCGGTGGAACTATAGAAGTCATGAGGCTAATTAATTTATCTATGGAGGGATTCAGGAGATCTATGTTGATCTGTATATAGGTGTTGTCTGATGCACTACCACTCGAAGGGGTACTAACAGGGGTTACAAGGGTGGCCAACAGATGTGCGCTTGAGTACCTCTTTTATTTCTTGGTGTATTACTTCCCGACTGCGGGTTTATGTGTGTAACGATAGATCTTTATATTTTTAAGATGTCGAAATATGTCTCTACCCTAAAAGAAAATTTACCCACAATTCTTTTCTGAGGAAAGTGCTTTGATACCACTTGTAGTATTCCAGATATAAAATAGTATGCAGAACAAAAATATTTTAGCTATAAATGGAAGAACAACAATGATATAACCAGAAAAATACCATAATAACATCAGAAGGAACACCTTGATTAATGATAGCAATGTTGACTTGCCTCTTCGAGGGGGAAACCTCTAGCAGAGTAGAGCTCTATTACAATAATATCCCAGAAAAAAATTCTCATACCCTCTACTATTATTTATACTAAATGTATATATACAAAAGAACAATCTAGAGGAAGAGCCTTCTAGAAGTGGAATCTTCTATTATGTATTCTTACAATTGACTTATTCCTCCTTATTTCTAGGCCTTATTAATATTGACCTTTATTACATGGAAATATATTATTCTACCCACTTGAGGGGTTAGCTAGGTTAGGTCCCTAACAAAATACTTGATAAAATTAATATAAATGTTTATTCTTGTTCCATTAGTTAAACAACATAGCTACTTACAAATTGTTCAAATAAATCGTCATACTTCAACATATAATCAGAACCCTTAGTTAACCCATTGTTGATCAGTTGTAATGCTCTCTCATCTTTGTATGTTATCACCTATTAGTAGACATTCATGGATCAATGTAAATTAATTATTCAAATATAAATATCACAACAAATATGAAAACTTAAGTAACGTCGAAAATTTAAGTACTCACAAACTTTGCGATCAACCCTTTTTTTCCTTGTCGTCCTGTCTTATGTGCTTATTAGGTTCCATTTTGTTTTCTTTTCTGCAACAAAAAATAAAAATTAGTGTTTAATATCATAAATAAATTCGATGTACATAAAATAATAAATGAATGATCACATACCTCTGATGCACGTTGTTGTTGGGATACATCCTCCCGTGATGAAACTATGTTCATTTCTTTTACCATCTTCTTGTACACTCTTTTGGACATCCCTATCGACATGTATTGGATTTACCCTTGTATGTGTTTTGGAATTTTCATAATCTTCCAAAAAAACGAAAAAAGAACAATAATGTTTTCTTAAATGGACATGAAAGTAAATATAGCAAAACGAATTAATTTGGTAATTATTTGAATATATTATAGAAAAATATGTTTAGTAATAATACTTTTTATATGACTATTTTTGTTATTGTAAGTTTTTTCTATTGCAAGTCTCATGTGTCTAATTGACCATGGCTCTGGAAATACTTCTTGTAGTGAATATATAACCAGATTCTTGGAGTCACTAGATCGATTTTTGTGTTGTAAGTGGAAATGACTTCTATACGTTCTTTCCACTATATCTTTCAAAGATTTATAAAACATTTTTCCCATCTCATTAACTTCAAGCACCACTTCAAATGAAATGATGACCAAGTCGTCATCATCATTTACATCCTTAACCATTTTTGTCCTTTTATGAGGAGATTCCATTCCCTTGTTATCAGTCGTTGCATAACATTAATTAAAAAAAAGTGAAATCGAGTTTTTAAAACTTGTTAGCGATTAATTTTAAGAAATTCATTTTTAGTAAAAGTAAAAGAAAAACTTAATGTTGATTACCTTTCAATCCACTTGTTTCCTCTCTTTTCAACATTTTCATAAATATTTTATGCTCTTTTGCACTCAAATTGCAAACAATATTATCGAGTTTCTTCAAGTTTTTGCTTTGCATGACACACATTAACCAATACACATCATTGGTTTAACTTACAAGTATTTCAAATTATATTTTTAATTTTTAATAAAACTTAAAGAACTTGTATGCCTCTCTTCTTGGGATGAGCTACCACCATGCTTGTTGCACCACTAACCCGTATGAATATGATAAAAGATTAATAATATTTTTTTTTTGACCACTCAGTGCCTTGCACATATATATGTGCCACAGTGCGCTTGTCTATATGGTGACCACCAGGGAGAGTTTCCTATACAAGGCACACCCAAGCGTCTTTTCTGTACAATGTGCACCACGTATCATGAAAAAGTTAAAAAAATCGCTCACAATGACAGAGTTGATAGAGCTTGGGATATGATGCAATGAGTGGTTCCATTGCAACAGATACCAAACACATCATATCCAACTAAATAAACCCTACAAAAATCTATTTCTTAAAAAAATAAACCCTAAAAAAATCTATTGCCTATAAAAATAAACCCTATAAAAATCTATTTCTTAAAAAAAGAGGGGAACAAGTAAAAAATAAAAAGAAATATACGACTTCAAATATAGAAGGTAACTATGAAACCCCGTTTTTTTTTAACATGCATTGAAAATAATTTGAATCAAATAGAGAAAGATTGAAAAGATCAGTAGAATGAAATCACATACCTGAAATTTCTTATCTGCATATTTGTATCTTCCCTACAGATCCCTTCCAATCTTGGCTCTTCAAAAAAATCCATCCACTACAAAGTATTTTGTGGTAGATCTCTCTTCCACAAATCTTCCCTCTAAATTCTTCCAAAAAAAATGAACTAATGGATAGTGTTTTCATTTATAAACAAATAAGTTTGGAAAAATAAAATTCCCTCTCTTTTTTTCGTTGTGTTTTGCAATTAGTATGTAAAAACACTTATTAAACTATCTATTTTAAAAATTAAGTTTGTCGTAAAATTAGTGCGCCTCACTGAATAGCGTGTCTTGATGTGTATATAGTAAAAAATGCACCGATGCCAATTTTATCGAAAAAATAGAAAATAAACCCTCACTATTAAAATTTACAGATGATTTGCTTTGCAAAGGTTGTAACAGATGTCATAGTTTGGTGTGTTGCATAGATTTTCACACCGGTTCATTATGTATATAGGCAAAAAAGGTGCAACTATTTCCTCCTAGAGTGCATGCAAGGGGCCTTCCTTGAACTTGTCGTATGATTTTTCTCTACTTTCTTCATTTTCATGTGTTATAAGAGTAACATAATAATATTTAAGAACAAAATGAGAAAATATATACAACCTAGAATGATGATCCACCTTGCAAACTACAACCTTGGAACCATATGCCATCTCTGAAATTATCACTGAATATGGATTGCACTCAACTTTCTTTCCTGTACTTGAGTGTGTAATATGGTAGATAAAGAGGAGATTCATGGATAGATTCAAAACATGTAACACATTCTGAAAGATTCCATAATCAAGGTCCACACTCCCTTCTCTACACACTCTCATAGTTGTTTTGTCTTCCATCAAAATAGGAGGTCTAGTGCAAGGTACCAAGGAATAAAAAGAATCCTTTGATTCAAAAATATAATTATAGAAACCCGAGTCTAAGAACCATCTATCGGATGATGAATAAATAGTACTCAAAACATGACCCTTACCTTGATCCTCTGGTAGCTTGTATTTAGTATTATTTTTTAGACTATCCAGTATGCAATCTACAAGGTTCTGTTGTTGAAGTACTTTCGCTATAAGATCAATTTTCTTCACCATAGAATAAATATTATGAAAAAACCCTCTATTACAATAGTTGGACTTTGTTCTCTCCTTATTATACTTTCCTTCCTTTTGGTTCAATGTCTCCTTAGAGGATTCAATTCTTTCTTCATTTATGTGATCAAGATCCCTTGATTTCTTCTTGTTCTTCTTGCTATCATCCTGCATTGTAAGAGAAAAGGCCTTTGATATATTCAGATCCCCCATCTAAATGAGATTATTCTCATATAAATCCTTGTAATTTGGAAAGAATAAATAAACACAAAATGCTCAGGCCCTAGCTTTGAAATAATGGAGAGGATAATTTGCTCTTCTTTCCTATCAATTCCACAAGATTTATCATGTTGAAGTAAAGTATTGAACTTGGAAAAGTAGTCATGTAAGGTCTCAAAGTTTCTTGGGATCACATATATGATCTTGTTCTCCAATATATTTCCTCTCATTTCATCCTTCTTTCCAAATAATCCATAGAACTTAGTCCATATTTCTTTGGGTGTTGAACAAGCTTCAACATGAAAGAGTGATTCTGGAGAAATGGACAAGCATAAAATCCCATAGGCCTCATCCATTCTAATGAAGAAATTTTCCTTTTTTACAGTTGAATTGGGTCAAATTTATGCCCCCATACTGACCTTGTAAATCCCCTTACTCCTTAGCAAAAGAATGATATTGGGTTTCCCTTCAAAGAAATTAAATGGGGTAAGAATCACTTATGTAGATGGCTATTCGATTCTCTTTGGGATATTCAATCTTTGAAAAACTGCAATACAATGTTAGAATAATTCCTCACAATCCATTCTATTTATCTGATACCATGGAATACTTTTAGCACAAACCAAGATCTAGTTATGATAAAAAAAAATACACTAGAAAAATTGCAAGAAAAATATAGAAGAGAAAATGAAATAACACCCCAAAAGACAATATTCCTAAAAACATTTTGAATTTCACTTGTATATTAATGCCTGACATGAGTACAATATATAGACTCTCTGGGGATAAATGCACACAAGGTTGGGGTTATTTTCACATGCACTAATTATATTTATTCAATTCTTAAGTAATCAATACCATGGGTCAATACAATAGGTTAGTACCATGGGCGAATACCACTAGTCACTAAGTGGAAAATGATAAATTTGACTCCATTAATAATAAAGGAAATGTACAATTCCTAAGGGGATAAGTTATAAACATATAATGCACATTAGTTTCTTAGACGATGCCATATATTTATACTTTCTATAAATAGCACTACTAAAAATATGTGAACTCCTAAATTTTAGGAAAGGCTAAAAATCGATGTCCCTTTAAAAGTGGAATGTTGTGCATGTACTAAAATAGCCTCACCGAAGGAATGCGATACCATAGTTCATAATGAATATTGTTCCCAAGAGAATTATGTGGACTTGTCTTTCTTAAATACATTGCACATAGAACTGCATCACCCCAAAACATCAACTTCACATCAACTTGCCATTCTTGAAAAATAACATGGACTTGTCTTTCTTAAATTAAGGGTTCTATACTTGCAGGGCTGTCTGAAGCCCTACACATCTTCTAGGTGAATACTGGTGGCCTCCCACCTAATCCAACTGGATTATTTTGTATGTTTTCATGTCAACACATCTTGGTGTACTTCCAGGGTTGTTTTGGGGCCCTAAACAATTTTATTTTGGTGTGCCATAGACAAACTCTAGACAGAGTCAGAGTTTGACGACATAATGCATAGTTCTCTAAAAGGCCTTCCCAACGGGCTATGACGCGCGTAAAACAGAGATCATATGCAAAAAGTTACGACCCCAAGAAGTTAATGTACCAACGTACCCAAACAAGGCCCACATGACTTTTGGTGTTTCATCTCCTATGGTTATGTTTTTGGGGGTAGAACATAAGGAGAGTTCAGACTTAAAGAACTAAGGTATGCAGTGATCCAGGTGAATATTGATGGCCACCCACCTATTCCAACTCGCTCCTCTTGTCAGTTTTTATTTCAGCATGTTCTTTTGTACTTATTTGTAATTAAGGGTTCTATACTTGCGGGGCTATTTGAAGCCCTACACATCTTCTAGGTGGATACTGGTGGCCTCCCACCTAATCCAACTGGATTATTTTGTATGTTTTCATGTCAACACATCTTGGTGTACTTCCAGGGTTGTTTTGGGGCCCTAAGCAATGTTATTTTGGTGTGTCACAATCAAACTCTAGACAGAGTCAGAGTTTGACGACATAATGCATAATTCTCTAAAAGGCCTTCCCAACGGGCTATGACGCGCCTAAAACAGAGATCGTATGCAAAACGTTACGACCCTGAGAAGTTAACGTACTAACGTACCCAAACGAGGCCCACATGACTTTTGGTGTTTCATCTCCTATGGTTAGGTTTTTGGATGTCTAGAGTTTCGACATTCATGTTTATCATAAAAAGGCCTTCAGAGCCTCATTGTAATCATCTCCTACCGAATGAGTGTAGCCATCACATATCTTCTCAGAGATAAAGCTGCCACCATTCTAGCGAGTCTGGCACTCTGTATTTTTATAGTCTCTTTACAATTATTTCATTAATAGAAATCAAGTATTGTTGTATTTCTTAGTTTATAGAAAATTTTCATGAGTATTTCATTTTAATTTCTCTGCTTCATTTCGTGCCGAAAATAATTCAGATCAGTGGTATCAGGGAAGGTTTCTCTTGATCGTTTTTCAGTGCATGTCCCCGACAAGGTCCGAGTATATCCAGTTGGGTCTCGAATTGGTCTCTCTTGAGGAAAATCACTCTCGCACGCCCAATAAACCCTCGATGGCGGCAAAAAACAAAAATGACAAAGAAGAAGATTCTATTAACCTATTGCTTGAGCAAGCTCTCGCGCGACAGAGGGAAAAAATGATGGATAATTTTTCACACATCCTTCAATGCTTGTTGATAGAAATAGGTTCAAATTCGTCAATCAACCATTTTGGAGGAACCTCTCCCTTCATGGTACAAGTTAATCTTGATATTCTCATGTTTGAAGGTCAGATAGATGCAGATGCCCTAGAAAAATGGTTAAATCTATTAGAAGGGTATTTCTCTGTTCTTAATTTTTTTGGCAGGGAAAAGATCACCTTCTCACTCCTCAAGGCTCTCCCCCATGTCAAACATTGGTGGTAAACTTACTGGGAGAAAATTTCTGCAAATAAATATGGAATATATGGGGTCGAGACCACTTGGGATTTTTTTGTGGATGCGATCAAAGATAAGTACTATCCTATTGATAATAATGAATACCAGTACATGAAATGGAACACATTGTGGAAAGAGAAGAGCCAAATAGTGATGGAGTTCACAAATACCTTCCATAGCTTGCACACCAAGTTGGGTGTCAAAGAATTTGAGTGACATCTGGTTCTAAAATATTGTGGGGCTCTGCATAGATACATACAAACCAAAATGGATTTCCTAAACATCTCGTCATTCAAAGCTTCTAATCGATATGATGTAAAAATAGAGCAGAAATTTAGGCACCAGAACAAATGGGAATTTGGGTCTACAAATATGCAATAACCAAAGCATGGTAGAGACGACGCTAACCAACAGCCTCTAGAAAACAAATCCAACACACATGACAAGAAGGTTAAAGTAAAGACGAAGAATGACACTGGGAAGTGGTGTGAATTCCACAAAATCCCCTATCACAACATCGATGAATGTCGATTGATACATTCATTGGTTTTCGAGGTCAAAGACACGAAGTTGAACCTTGATCCAGAATTCGATCCAGAAAATATTGAAAATAGAAAAATCATTGACGCAGACCCCACTACTATTGTCGTGACCAAAATAATTCAACCAGAAGAACAATTAGATCCTGAAGAGGGAGAGTGCCTCTTCCATTCACATATGTGGATGAAGGGGACTCCGTTTCATTTCATTGTTGATAATGAAAACGAGGAGAACCTAATCTCAGCTAAGGTCATCAAACAATTGGGGTTGTTGAAAACACCACACCCGTAGCCATACAACATCGAGTGGCTTTCCCAGGAATGAGATCTCAGCATCAGACAACAATGTCGCATGTCCTATGGTGTCCAAACCTTCAAGGATGAGGTAATGTGTGATGTTTCCCCTCTTGATGTATGTGATTTTGTCTTGGGCCAACCATATATGTGGAAACGTCATGTTGTCTATGATTCTAGACCCCGTAGTGTCATTATTACTCTGCGAGGTAAGCTCTATAGGATACCAGAACTAGTTTTGACTACTTCTCCACCAAAACAGTTCCGCAAGATAATCTCTCATACTGCAAAATTCATCCTCTTCAATGTTTGTTCAAAGGATGCACATAAGACCACTACAACCACTGCATCCTCAACACCTTCTATCCAACAAAAATAGATTGGAAAAGAGAAAGAAGATGTTGTTTCTTCACTTACAATGGTGCCTACACAATGCCTCGTCAAACCCATAGACAACAGGTTGGTGGAAAAAATTCAACCCCTCCAGAAACAGGTTTGTGATAGTATTCCACAAGCCAAGCAACACAACTTCTCCAACAAGGCACGCAACTCACCAAGATTCAGATTCCTAAAATGCTTTTCCCTCTTCCCTGGGCAGTCAACACAATGGAGACCATTGCTTCTTAAGGGGGGGAGATTGATCCAGGTGGATATTGATGGCCACCCACCTATTCCAACTGGCTCCTCTTGTTAGTTTTTAGTTCAACACGTTCTTCTGTACTTCTTTGTAATTGTGGGTTCTACACTTCAGGGGCTATCTAAATCCCTACACATCTTCCAGGTGGATACTAGTAGCCTCCTACCAAATCCAACTGGATTATTTTGTATTTTTTCATGTCATCACATCTTGTTGTACTTCTAGGGTCGTTTTGGGGCCCTAAACAATGTTATTTTGGCATGCCACAGTCAAACTATAAACAAAGTGAGAGTTTGACAACATAATGTGTAGTTCTCTAAAGGATGTTTTCAACCAGCTATCACGTGCCTAAAACGAAGATCGTATGCAGAAGTTACAACCACATTAACTTAATGTACTAACTTACCCAAACGGGGCCTAGATGACTTTGGCATTTCATCTCCTAGGGTTAAGGTTTTGGATGTCTAGGGTTTTGGCATTCATGCTTGTCATAAAAAGGCCTTTAGAGCCACATTGTAATCATCTTCTAGCGAATGAGTGTAGTCGTCACATATCTTCTCAGAGATAAAGATGCCACCATTCTAGCGAGTCCGAAACTCTGTAATTTTACAGTCTCTTTACAATTATTTCATTAATATAAATAACGTATTGTTGTATTTCTTTGTTTTTGGCAATTTTCATGAGTATTTCTTTGTAATTTCTTTGCTTCATTTCATGCCGAAAATAATATGGACCAATGGTATCAGAGTAGGATTCTCTTAATTGTTTTTTAGTGCATGTCCTCAACGAGGTCCGAGTATATCCAGTTGTCTCTTGAACTGATATTTCTTGAGGACAATCACTCTCGCATGCACAAGAAACCCTAGATCGTGGTAGAAAAGAGAAACGACGGAGAAAAATATTCTATTAACTTGTTTCTTGAGAAATCTCTCGCGCGACAGAGGGATGAAATGATGAATAACTTTTCACACATCCTTCAATTCCTACCGATAGAAATAGGTGCATCTTCATCAAGCAACCATTTTGGAGGAACCTCTTCCTTCAAGGTACAAGTTTATTTTGAAATTTCCATATTTGAAGGCCAGATAGATGTGGATGCTCTAGAAAAATGGTTAAATATATTAGAAGGGTATGTCTTTGTTCAAAAATTTTCTGGTAGGAAAAAGATCACCTTTGCACTTCTGAAGGCTCTGCCCGATGTCAAACATTGGTGGGAAATTTATTGGGAGAAAAATTCCATAGAGGAATCTGGAATATATGCGGTCGAGCCCACTTGGAATTTTTTGTGGATGCGGTTAAAGAACAGTACTATCATGTTGATAATTATGAATACCAATACATGATATGGACTACACTATGGCAAGAGAAGAGCCAAACAATGGCAGAGTTCACAAATACCTTCCATACCTTGTGCACCAAGATCGATATCAAAGACTCTAAGTGACATCTAGTTCTGAAATACCATGGGGCTCTGCATAGGTACATCCAAAACAAAATGGATTTGCTAAACATCTCTTCATTGGGAGTTCCCTATCGATATGATATCAAAATCGAGGATAAATTTAGGCACCATAACAAATGAGAATTTGTGTCTGCAAATCTGCAACAACCAAACCATGATAGAGACAACCCTAACCATCAGCCTCTAGAAAACCAGTCCAAGACACATGATAGGAAGGGTAAAGGAAATACAAAGAATGACATTGGGAAGTGGTGTGACTTCCACAAAATCCCCTTTTGCAATAGTGATGAATGTTTCTCGATACAATCATTAATGGTCGAGCTCAAAGACACATAGCTGAACCCTGATTCGGAATTCGATCCAGAAAATATTGAAAATAGACAGATCATCGACGCAAACCCCACTACTACTTTCATGACCAGAAAAATTCAATTAGAAGAACCAGTAGATCCTGAAGAGGTGGAGCGCTTCTTCCATTCACAGATGTGGGTGAAGGGGACCCCGTTGCATTTCATTATTTATAATGACATCCAGAAGAACCTCATATAATATAAGGTCGTCAAACATTTTGGGTTGTTGACAACACCACACCCGTAACCATAGAACATCGAGTGGCTTCACCAGGTATGAGATCTCTATGTCATCCAGTAGTGTCACCTATCCTATGGCACCCAACCCTTCAAGGATGAGGTAGTGTGTGATGTTTCCTCTCTTGATGTTTGTGATGTTGTTTTGGGACAACCATATATGTGGAAACGTCATGTTGTCTATGAGTCTAGACCCCGTAGTGTCATTATTATTCTCGTAGCTCAACTCTATAGGATACCAGATGTAGTTTTGACTACTGCTCCACCAAAACAGTGCCTCAAGGTAATATCTCATACTCCAAAATTCATCTTCTTCACATTTTTTTTAAAGGATGACCAAAAGACCACTTCAACCAGTACAACCTCAACACCTTCTATCCAACGAAAAAATATTTTCGAAGAGAAATAATATATTGTTTCTTCACCTACAATGGTGCCTACACAATGCCTGGCCAAACCCAGAGACAACAGGTTGGTGGAATATATTCAACCCCTCTAGCAACAGGTTTGTGGTAGTCTTCCACAAGACAAGCAACACAACTTCTCCAATAAGGCATGTATCTCACCAAGATTCAGATTCAAAAAATGATTTCCCCTCTTCCTTGGGTACTCAATGAAATGGAGACCATTTCTTCCTAAGAGGAGAGGATTGATCCAGGTGGATATTGATGGCCACCCACCTATTCCAACTGAATCCTCTTGTTAGTTTTTAGTTCAACACATTCTTCTGTACTTGTTTGTAATTGTGGGTTCTACACTTTTGAGGCTTTCTGAAGACCTACAAATATTCCAGGTGAATACTGGTGGCCTCCCACCTAACCCAATTGAATTATTTTGTATTTTTTCATGTCAAAACATCTTGTTGTACTTCGAGGGCTTCTTTGGGGCCCTATACAATGTTATTTTGGCATGCCATAGTCAAACTCTAGACAGAGTTAGATTTTGATGACATAATGCGTAGTTCTCTAAAATACCTTTCTAACGGGCTATCACGCACCTAAAATGGAGATCGTATGCAAACGTTACAACCCCAGGAAGATAATGTACTAACTTTCCCAAACGAAACCCACATGAATTTTGTTGTTTCATCTCCTAGGGTTAGGTTTTTGGATGTCTAAGGTTTTTGCATTCATGGTTATCATAAAAAGGCCTTCAGAGCTCCATTACAATCATCTTCTGGCGAATGAGAGTATTCATCACATCTCTTCTTAGGGATAAAGATGCCACCATTTTAGCGAGTCTAGAACTCTGTATTTTTATAGTCTCTTTACAATTATTTCATTCATAGAAATCACATATTGTTGTATTTATTTTTTTCTTGAAATTTTCATAAGTATTTCATTTTAATTTCTCTACTTCATTTCGTGCCGAAAATAATCTGGATCAGTGGTATCAGATTAGGCTTCTCTTGATCATTTTTCAGCGCATGTCCCTGAGGAGGTCCAAGTATAGCCAGTTGGGTCTTGAACTGGTCTCTCTTGACGACAATCACTCTTGCACGCCCAAGAAAAACTCGATGGTGGAAGAAAATAAAAATGGCGGAGAATAATATTCTATTAACTTGTTGCTTGAGCAATCTCTCACGCAACGAAGGGACAAAATAATGGAGAATTTTGCACACATCCTTCAACACCTGCTGATAGCAACATGTGCATCTGCATCAAGAAGACATTTTGGAGGAACCTCTCCGTTCAAGGTACAAGTTAATTTTGATATTCCCATATTTGAAGGTTAGATAGAATCAAATTCCCTAGAAAAATGGTTAAACCTATTAGAAGGGTATTTCTCTGTTCAATTTTTTTTCAATGGGGAAAATATCACCTTTGCACTCCTCAAGGCTCTCCCCCATGTCAAACATTGGTGGGAAATTTACTGGGAGAAACGGTCCACAGAGGAACCTGGAATATATGGGGTCGAGCCCACTTGGGAATTTTTTGTGGATGCGGTCAAAGAGCAGTACTATATTGTTGATAAATATGAAAACCAGTACATGAGATGGACCATACTATGACAAGAGAAGACCCAAATATTGTTAGAGTTCACAAATACCTTGCATACCTTGCACACCAAGCTGGGTATCAAATACTTCGAGTGACATGTGGTTCTGAAATACCGTGGGGCTCTCATAGGTACATCGAAACCGAAATGGATTTCCTAAACATCTCATCATTGGGAGCTGTTGATACTGAGAGGGGGGTGAATCAGTATCAAGTACAATTTAAAAAACTTTTTCAACTTATACTTAAACCATTCAATTATATCCAATGAGCAATGAACAATAGTATAAGAGTTACACCAATACACCACAATACACCATGC
>ML801487.1:23978-35445 GCA_009831015.1 Picea engelmannii | reverse complement strand
TCCTCATCAGTTCAAGGACAAGTCAGGAAGGTATAACAATCATTCAAGTTATTCTTTTGCATATAAGAGAAATGATTACTTCCATAGATCTTCTAACCGTGATGTAGTTAAGCATCAAACAAAGAAAATGTGGGTTAAGAAGACAGATGTGTCCATGAGAAGTGAGACCAAGAAGAAGAAGAACCTTTCGTATCCTCCTGCAAGGAATGTACAGCTGAATGGAAGACAAAGGAATTTCTGCAATTTCTGCAAAATTAGTGGCCATTGGGAGAAGAAGTGCTGGAAATTGCACCCTGAAATTCGCCACAAGTCAAGCAAGAAGAATGTAAAAGAGCCTGTGAAGAAGGAGGCTCCATCCACCATTCAAAAAGCACGATTACAAGATGAAAGTGCTTGATGCTGGTTTGGTAAGCAGTTCATAATGTTTTTGCAAGTTTTATTTTGCTATGTTGCAAAATTTCAAGTTTTATGGGGGCAAGTATCTCCCTTTTGATGGAAAACACTCAAAAAAATTTCGACTTGGAATCGAGAAGTAATGGCGTCATTGTGAAGGGCTGGATGAGAGAAATGCAACACCTTGAAAATCACGCCAAATAGCCTCCGAATGAGAAAGTTGCTTCTTATCATGGATCTAGTAGATGGCCGCAGCCAAATTATCAATAGCAGCTGACGAAGACAGTGACGCCTCTACGATCGTGTTCAAGTTCTCATAAGATTTGAGATCGTCGTCTCTCACTGGCTCCGCCATGGATCCTGTGAAAACAAACCTCGGCTTCCTCAGATGTGCCCATGAGAAGTCTCATGCATTAATTCGGCAGTCTCCAGGAATTGAATCCCATCCAGGTTCAAGACAACAAGATCACAGAAAATGCATGGATGAGGAGCCTGATTGCAGAGATACACGAAGATTTTTTTTTTTTGCAGGTGGTTGGACATCCATGAACAAGATCTCTTGGTTGTTGATCGATTGGTTTCCTGTGCGTGAAGCTTGAGTCTGTGGAGCCTGCGTGTGAAGAGAATCCTCTACTTAGAGGCTGTGACCTTTTTTTGTTGCAAGGTGGACTATTCTGCATACGCTTGTAATTCGGTGTGAAGGCTACGCATGGGTCTGTTACACACATTCTTCTTGCAGGTGGAATATGTAGGTGTCATTTCTTGGACACCTTGCTCAGCTGAAGATCACCGCAAGAAGAATGACCAGATCTAGGCATAGAGGTTGTAGTATAGAGCCAAATAGCGCTGAAGGTTCAGGTGGAACCGTTGCAAGAATAGACAAGGACCAATGATCTTGAAATTTGATCTGTAAGTCTTCCCAGTTGAGGCCATTCTAGAAAAAGAGGCGCATGGATCCGTTGCTTTTATATACAGTGTTGCATTCATCACTGTCGAAGGAGATCCAAGCCACTGCAGAGGTCGTCAGAAAAGCGGTTTCATGTTTTGTAGGTTTCTGGAATGATCCTCGTAACTTGATGAAGTCTAATTATTTTCCTTTGTCAAGGTGCAATTCCAGGATTTTAAGGTGGTGGAGGGGGAGGACTCTCCTGAGTATGTGGTGGACAATGAGTTTCAGGATCAAAACTCCTCGCTAGTACTGGATCTACTTGTCCCTTCATTTTCTGGATGAACATGGAGGGAATTTCATTGTGGCAGCAGGTCACATGAAATCCGGCGACATGAGAGGGATTCTGTTGAATTACAGTTGTTGCAGAAAGGCGGATGACTGTATTGATGGCCATAAAAGTGGCAAGATCCAATTTTGGCGGAGCTCTTTACCCTCTTCGACCACCGTTTTGTGATTTTGGCCGAGATTCTCCAAAGTTGGTTACATATTTGACATTGATTTCATGGCCAACGACCATGCCATGATTAGTGGAACTTTTCTATCCATTGGATGACATATGTAGTAGTGGTTATACAATCAACAAGTTTTGGCGTTGCCACTATTTGCTTACTGCCGATTTGCAGAGAACCCATGCCATGGAACCGACACCACAGATCGAGGTTCTATAAACCTTTGTACAAAGGGTCAATCATAAGATTGAGAGCCAAAGACATGCCACAACATCGTGAACGTTAGCATGGAGGCCAAAGTATTGATTTTCGAGATACCATCATTGGAACCATAAACCAAAGACCAAATTCCAAGGGCACCTTTTGCAAAATAGGTATGTCCATTATAGTTCTTCTATGTGAAATATTTAAAAATATTTACCATGTGGAAAGATGGCATGGAAGGGGCACTTTGGAAATGATGCTCGTAATGTTGTAGTTGGATTTTGGGAACTTCCACCTCTAGTACATTTTTTCCATGAGGATTTTTCACCACTAGTGCAATCGAAAATTTGGCACATAAAAATTGCCTTCAAAATTTGATGTAATTTCCATGTAAAGGCCATAGTTTACCTAGTGCATATTTTGGCCGTGATGCACATTTTTGTAATGGGTACATAGAACAATAGAAGTTTCCCATTGGTGCATATCTCGGCATTTGAGTTGGCATAAGAATTGCCTTGAAACTTGATGTAAAGATGATTATGAAGCATTGAAAAGGTTTGTTTAGCCACTCTTACGTGAGGAAGAGTGAGAGGCGTATTTTTGCGCATGAAGCCTTGTTGGATTCTTTGTAAAAAAAAATTGATTGAAGCAAGCCTATTTTTGGCATTTTTATGTAAACTTGACCAATGAGTGTGGTTATAAACTATTGGAAAGCATTTCAAAACAAAATGTAAACAGGTATGATCCAGGTTACCATCAATTACAAGTTGCAACTTTAAGCAGATGTGGGTGTTTGCATTCCGATTCCGAAGAACATAGGTGAAGGAGTCTTGAGGGGATGTGCCTTTTTCAGGCATTTGCATTGCAGCAGTTGCAGGTGTTGGTGTTGCGTTCCGATTCTGAAGAACATGGGTGAAGGAGTCTTAAGGGAACGTGCCTTTCAGAGACATTTGCATGCAGTTGATGATGGATTGAAGTTGATACTTTTGGAGACCAAAATATTCTTTTGTGGGGAGGTGTGTTTCGAATGGATCTCCACACATGAAAGAACTTAGCGCCATGTTGATTTCAAGGTGGCAACAAAAGTGTTTAAGTGGATTAAAATGACACTTTCTTGAGTTTTGTTTCTCACACATTTAATTATGAATTTGTGGGAAAAATACTTCATGCATTTTTCATATTAGTTTGATTAATGCTTTATGAAGTGCTCATGCATTTAATTATGAATTTTATGAGCTTTAATAACTCATGCATTATTATTATTCACTTGTAATTAAAATGATTAATATTTGTGAGAGAAAATTTGTCTCAGATATTATTCATTTATTAATTATGGAAATTGGTTTTCATGTGAGAAACCACCTCACACCAATTTGCAATTTTTTCTCAATTGTAGGTTGAGAGTATCAAGGGCATGGTTGGAAAGTCTTTGGGTAGTTTTGAGACTTTTCCATTTTTAAGCCTAATATGGTTGAAGATCCTACTTTTAAGGATCTTGTTTTTCCTTCTTTGTAATCAGATCCTACAATTGTGGATCTTGTAATTAATGCTCTTAGTTGGAGAGTGAGTAAGGAAAAACTATATATATTCCTTATGTGAGCCATGTTAAAAGGGGAGAAAAGAGGAGAGAGTGCTTAGCTATTGAAAGCCATAGTGTTGAGCTAATGAAGAGCCATAGTCCTTGAATGTAAGAGAATTTTGAGAGCTCACTTTGAATAAGGAATATAGAAGATTTGCATTCTAGTTGGAGCAGGTCCGGAGACGTAGCCCTAGAGGTGGAGGGGTGAACTCTGTTATCAACATTGGTTGTCTCTCTCTTATTTTCCTTCATGTGTTTTATACTCCTTAATGCTCATTTGTATTATGTTTATGCTTGTAATGAATTATGATAAATGAACTAATATGCTCAATAAAACCTGTATAAGCCATAGTCAATTTAAAGATCCTCACATTGTAAACATTTGGGAGAGTAGTACTCAACCCGTTTACGGATCAAGTGGTATCAGAGCAGGTGACTGCTTTGTAGGATGGGCAGAGGAGAAAAGCACGCTGAAAGAATGCAAGAGTTGCAAGAGATCAATGACAGCATTCAAGCTGACAATGCAGAATTGAGAAGACTTTTGCAAGTAGTTGAAGAGGAGAAGTAGGAGCTTCAAGAGATGCTACGAGCCAAAGAAGAGTTATTGGCTATGTTGTAGAAGGTTGAGAAGATGGATGATGCATCTCAAAACGAGGTATATGATGTTTCTTCATGTTCTATTTTCTCTCAATATGAAACTAATGTTGGCATGAAGATCCTCATGAAGATGGGGTATAGAGGAGGTGGACTTGGGATTAATGGTCAAGGAGTCACCCAGCCATTGGAGGTTGTACCAAGACAACCATTTGCAGGCTTGGGTTATGGACATGAAGAGAAAGGAGAATGCTCGAAAGTTGCTGAAACGAAAGGAATCTCTTCACCACCGGATTCCAAGAAGGGAATCAAGACAGTTAGTCCTCATCAGTTCAAGGACAAGTCAGGAAGGTATAACAATCATTCAAGTTCTTCTTTTGCATATAAGAGAAATGATTACTTCCATAGATCTTCTAACTGTGATGTAGTTAAGCATCAAACAAAGAAAATGTGGGTTAAGAAGACGGATGTGTCCATGAGAAGTGAGACCAAGAAGAAGAAGAACCTTTTGTATCCTCCTGCAAGGAATGCATAGCTGAATGGAAGACGAAGGAATTTCTGCAATTTCTGCAAAATTAGTGGCCATTGGGAGAAGAAGTGATGGAAATTGCACCCTGAAATTCGCCACAAGTCAAGAAAGAAGAATGTAAAAGAGTCTGTGAAGAAGGAGGCTCCATCCACCATTGGAAAATCATGATTACGAGATGAAAGTGGTTGGTCCTGGTTCGGTAAGCAGTTCATAATGTTTCTGCAAGTTTTATTTCTGCTATGTTGCAAAATTTCGAGTTTTATGGGGGCAAGTATCTCCCTTTTGATGGAAAACACTCAAAATATTTTTGACTCGAAATCGAGAAGCAATGGCGTCATTGCGAAGGGCTAGAAGACAGAAATCCAACGGCGTGAAAATCGTGCCAAACATCCTCCGAATGAGAAAGTTGCTTCTTATCTTGGATCTGGTCGATGGCCGCAGCCGAATTATCAATAGCAACCGACGAAGACAATGACGCCTCTGCGCTCGCGTTCAAGTTCTCAGAAGATTTGAGACCGTCGTCTCTCACTGGCTCCACCATGGATCCTGTGCAAACAAACCTAGGCTACCTCAGACGTGCCCGTGAGAAGTCTCATGCATTAATTTGGCAGTCTGCAGGAATCGAATCCCATCTAGGTTCAAGACAGCAAGATCACAGAAAATGCATGGATGAGGAGCCTGATTGTAGAGATACATGCAGAGTTTTTTTTTTTGCAGGTGGTTGGACATCCATGAATAAGATCTCTTGGTTGTTGATTGATTGGTTTCCTGTGCGTGAAGCTTGAGACTGTGGAGCCTGCGTGTGAAGAGAAGCTTCTGCCTAGAGGTTGTGACCTTTTTCTGTTGCAAGGTGGACTATGCTGCATACGCTTGTAATTTGGTGTGAAGGCTACACATGGGTCTGTTACATGCATTCTTCTTGCAGGTGGAAGTTGTTGGTGTCATTTATTGGACACCTCGCTCAACTGAAGATCACTGCAAGAAGAATGACCAGATCTAGGCATAGAGGTTGAAGTATAGAGCCAGATAGTGCTAAAGGTTCAGGTGGAACCGTTGCAAGAATAAACAAGGACCAATGATCTTGAAATTTGATCGGTAAGTCTTCCCAGTTGAGGCCATCATAGAAAAAGAGGCACATGGATCCGCTGCTTTTATATACAGCGTTGCTTTCTTCGCTGCCGAAGGAGATCCAAGCCACCGCAGAGGTCGTGAGAAAAGCGGTTTCATGTTTTGTAGGTTTCTGGAATGATCCTCGTAACTTGATGAAGTCTAATTATTTTCCTTTGTCAAGGTGAAATTCCAAGATTTTAAGGCGGTGGAGGGGGAGGACTCTCCTGAGTATGTGGTGGACAATGAGTTTCAGGATCAAAAATCCTCGTTAGTACTGGATCTACTTGTCCCTTCATTTTTTGGATGAACTTGAAGGGAATTGCGTTGTGGCAGCAGGTCGTTGTGGCAGCAGGTCACATGAAATCCAACGACATGAGAGGGATCCTGTTGAATTACAGTTGTTGCAGAAAGGCGGATGACTGTATTGATGGCCATAAAAGTGGCAAGATCCAGTTTTGGCAGAGCTCTTTACCCTCTTCGACCACCGTTTTGTGATTTTGGCCGAGATTCTCCAACGTTGGTTATGGATTTGACAGTGATTTCATGGCCAAAAACCATGCCATGATTAGTGGTGGTTGTCTATCCATTGGATGACATATGTAGCAGTGGTTATACAATCGACAAGTTTTGGCGTTGCCACTGTTTGCTTACCGCCGAGTTGCAGAGAACCCATGCCATGGAACCGAGACCACAGATCGAGGTTCTATAAACCTTTTTACAAAGGGTCAATCATAAGATTGAGAGCCAAAGACATGCCACAACATCGTGAACATTAGCATGGAGGCCAAAGTATTGATTGTCGAGATACCATCATTGGAACCATAAACCGAAGACCAAATTCCAAGGGCACCTTTTGCAAAATAGGTATGTCCATTATAGTTCTTCTATGCGAAATATTTAAAAATATTTACCATGTGGAAACATGGCATGGAAGGGGAACTTTGGAAATGATGCTCGTAATGTTGTAGTTGGATTTTGGGAACTTCCACCTCTAGTACATTTATTCCATGAGGATTTTTCACCACTAGTGAAATCGAAAATTTGGCACATAAAAATTGCCTTCAAAATTTGATGTAATTGCCATGTAAAGGCCACAGTTTACCGAGTGCATAGTTTGGCCATGATGCACATTTTTGGAATGGGTACATAGAACCATAGAAGTTTCCCATTGGTGCATATCTCGGCATTTGAGTTGGAATAAGAATTGCCTTGAAACTTGATGTAAAGATGATTATGAAGCATTGAAAAGGTTTGTTTAGCCACTCTTACGTGAGGAAGAGTGAGAGGCGTATTTTTGCCCATTAAGCCTTGTTGGCTTCTTTGTAAAAAAAAGTTGATTGAAGCAAGCCTATTTTTGGCATTTTTATGTAAACTTGACCAATGAGTGTGGTTGTAAACTCTTGGCAAGTGTTTCAAAACAAAATGTAAACAGGTATGATCCAAGTTACCATCAATTAGAGGTTGTAACTTTAAGCAGATGTGGGCGTTTGCATTCCGATTCCGAAGAACATAGGTGAAGGAGTCTTGAGGGGATGTGCCTTTTTCAGGCATTTGCATTGCAACAGTTCCAGGTGTTGGTGTTGCATTCTAATTCTGAAGAACATGGGTGTAGGAGTCTTAAGGGGACGTGCCTTTCAGAGACATTTGCATGCACTTGATGATGGATTGAAGCTGATACTTTTGGAGACCAAAAGATACTTTTGTGGGGAGGTGTGATCCGAATGGATCTCCGCACGTGAAAGAACTTAGCGCCATGTTGATTTCAAGGTGGCGACAAAAGTGTGTAAGTGGATTAAAATGACGCTTTCTTGAGTTTTATTTCTCACGCATTTAATTATGCATTTGTGGGAAAAATACTTCATGCATTTTTCATATTAGTTTGATTAATTCTTTATGAAGTCCTCATGCATTTAATTATTCATTTTATGAGCTTTAATAACTCATGCATTACTATTATTCACTTGCAATTAAAATGATTAATATTTGTGAGAGAAAAATTGTCTCAGATATTATTCATTTATTAATTATGGAAATTGGTTTTCATGTGAGAAACCACCTCACACCAATTTGCCATTTTTTCTCAATTGTAGGTTGAGAGTATCAAGGGCATGGTTGGAAAGTCTTTGGGTAGTTTTGATACTTTTCCATTTTTAAGCCTAATATGGTTGAAGATCCTACTTTTAAGGATCTTGTTTTTCCTTCTTTGTAATCGGATCCTACAATTGTGGATCTTGTAATTAATGCTCTTAGTTGGAGAGTGAGTAAGGAAAAACTATATATATTCCTTATGTGATCCATGTTAAAAGGGGAGAAAAGAGGAGAGAGTGCTTAGCTATTGAAAGCCATAGTGCTGAGCTAATGAAGAGCCATAGTCCTTGAATGTAAGAGAATTTTGAGAGCTCACTTTGAAGAAGGAATATAGAAGATCTGCATTCCAGTTGGAGCAGGTCCGGAGACGTAGCCCTAGAGGTGGAGGGGTGAACTCCATTATCAACATTGGTTGTCTCTCTCTTATTTGCCTTCATGTGTTTTATACTCCTTAATGTTCATTTGTATTATGTTTATACTTGTAATGCATTATGATAAATGAACTAATATGCTCAATAAAACCTGTATAATCCATAGTCAATTTAAAGATCCTCACATTGTAAACATTTGGGAGAGTAGTACTCAACCCGTTTATGGATCAAGTGGTATCAGAGCAGGTGACTGCCTTGTAGGATGGGCAGAGGAGAAAAGCACGCTGAAAGAATGCAAGAGTTGCAAGAGATCAATGATAGCATTCAAGCTTACAATGCAGAATTGAGAAGACTTTTGCAAGTAGCTGAAGAGGAGAAGCAGGAGCTTCAAGAGATGCTACGAGCCAAAGAAGAGTTATTGGCTAAGTTGCAGAAGGTTGAGAAGATGGATACTGCATCTCAAACCGAGGTATATGATGTTTCTTCATGTTCTGTTTTCTCTCAATATGAAACTAATGTTGGCATGAAGATCCTCACGAAGATGGGGTATAGAGGAGGTGGACTTGGGATTAATGGTCAAGGAGTCACCCATCCATTGGAGGTTGTACCAAGAAAACCATTTGCAGGCTTGGGTTATGGACATGAAGAGAAAGGAGAATGCTCGAAAGTTGCTGAAACGAAAGCCATCTCCTCACCACCGGATTCCAAGAAGGGAATCAAGACAGTTAGTCCTCATCAGTTCAAGGACAAGTCAGGAAGGTATAAAAATCATTCAAGTTCTTCTTTTGCATATAATAGAAATGATTACTTCCATAGATCTTCTAACCGTGGTGTAGTTAAGCATCAAACAAAGAAAATGTGGGTTAAGAAGACGGATATGTACATGAGAAGTGAGACCAAGTAGAAGAAGAACCTTTCGTATCCTCCTACAAGGAATGTACAACTGAATGGAGGACGAAGGAATTTCTGCAATTTCTGCAAAATTAGTGGCCATTGGGAGAAGAAGTGCTAGAAATTGCACCTTGAAATTCGCCACAAGTCAAGCAAGCAGAATGTAAAAGAGCCTGTGAAGAAGGAGGCTCCATCCACCATTGGAAAAGCACGATTAGGAGATAAAATTTCTTGGTGCTGGTTCGGTAAGCAGTTCATAATGTTTCTGCAAGTATTATTTCTTCTATGTTGCAAAATTTCGAGTTTTATGGGGGCAAGTATCTCCCTTTTGATGGAAAACACTCAAAAAAATTTCGACTCAGAATCGAGAAGTAATGGCGTCATTGCAAAGGGTTGGACGAGAGAAATACAATGGCATGAAAATCGCGCCAAACAGCCTCCGAATGAGAAAGTTGCTTCTTATCTTGGATCTGGTCGATGGCCGCAGCCGAATTATCAATAGCAGTCGACGAAGACAGCGATGCCTCTGCACTCGCGTTCAAGTTCTTAGATTATTTGAGACTGTCATCTCTCACTGGCTCCGCCATGGATCCTGTGCAAACAAACCTCGGCTGCCTCAGACGTGCCCATGAGAAGTCTCATGCATTAATTCGGTAGTCTACAGGAATCGAATCCCATCCAGGTTCAAGATAGAAAGATCACATAAAATGCATGGATGAGGAGCCTGATTGCAGAGATACACGCAGAGTTTTTTTTTTTGGAGGCGGTTGGACATCCATGAACAAGATCTCTTGGTTGTTGATCGATTGGTTTCCTGTGCGTGAAGCTTGAGACTGTGGAGCCTGTGCATGAAGAGAAGCCTATGCCTAGAGGTTGTGACCTTTTTCTGTTGTAAGGTGGACTATGCTGCATACGCTTGTAATTCATTGTGAAGGCTACGCATGGGTCTGTTACACGCATTCTTCTTGCAGGTGGAAGTTGTAGGTGTCATTTATTGGACACCTCGCTCCGTTGAAGATCACCGCAAGAAGAATGACCAGATATAGGCATAGAGGTTGCAGTATAGAGCCAGATAGAACTGAAGGTTCAGGTGGAACCGTTGCAAGAATAGACAAGGACCAATGATCTTGAAATTTGATCTATAAATCTTCCTAGTTGAGGCCATCGTAGAAAAAGAGGTGCATGGATCTGCTACTTTTATATACAACGTTTCTTTCATTGCTGTCGAAGGAGATCCAAGCCACCGCAGAGGTCGTGAGAAAAGCGGTTTCATGTTTTGTAGGTTTCTGGAATGATCCTCGTAACTTGATGAATTCTAATTATTTTCCTTTGTCAAGGTGATATTCCAGGATTTTAAGGCGGTGGAGGGGGAGGACTCTCCTGAGTATGTGGTGGAGAATGAGTTTCAGGATCAAAACTCCTCGTTAGTACTGGATCTACTTGTCCATTCATTTTCTGGATGAACTTGGAGGGAATTGCGTTGTGGAAGCAGGTCACATGAAATCCGGTGACATGAGAGGGATCCTGTTGAATTACAGTTGTTGCAGAAAGGCGGATGACTGTATTGATGGCCATAAAAGTGGCAAGATCCAGTTTTGGCGGAGCTCTTTACCCTCTTCGGCCACCGTTTTGTGATTTTGGCCAAGCTTCTCCAACGTTGGTTACGGATTTGACAGTGATTTCATGGCCAACGACCATGCCAAGATTAGTGGCGGTTGTCTATCCATTGGATGACATATGTAGCAGTGGTTATACAATCGACAAGTTTTGGCGTTGCCACTGTTTGCTTACCGTTGAGTTGCAGAGAACCCATGCCATGGAACCGAGACCACATATCGAGGTTCTATAAACCTTTGTACAAAGGGTCAATCATAAGATTGAGAGCCAAAGACATGCCACAACATCGTGAACGTTAGCATGGAGGCCAAAGTATTGATTGTCGAGATACCATCATTGGAACCATAAATCGAAGACCAAATTCCAAGGGCACCTTTTGCAAAATAGTTATGTCCATTATAGTTCTTCTATGTGAAATATTTAAAAATATTTACCATGTGGAAAGATGGCATGGAAGGGGCACTTTTGAAATGATGCTCGTAATGTTGTAGTTGGATTTTAGGAACTTCCATCTTTAGTACATTTTTTCCATGAGGATTTTTCACCACTGGTGCAATCGAAAATTTGGCACATAAAAATTGCCTTCAAAATTTGATGTAATTGCCATGTAAAGGCCACAGTTTACCTAGTGCATATTTTGGCCATGATGCACATTTTTGTAATGGGTACATAGAACCATAGAAGTTTCCCATT
>ML801487.1:7940-22584 GCA_009831015.1 Picea engelmannii | reverse complement strand
TCATTTGTATTATGTTTATGCTTGTAATGCATTATGATAAATGAACTAATATGCTCAATAAAACCTATATAAGCCATAGTCAATTTAAAGATCCTCACATTGTAAACATTTGGGAGAGTAGTACTCGACCCGTTTATGGATCAATAGTTCCAACTAGTGCTCCACCAAAACAGTGTCACAAGGTAATCTCTCATACTACAAAATTCATCTTCTTCACAACCTATTCAAAGGATGCACAAAACACCACTACAACCACTGCATCCTCAACACCTTCTATCCAACAAAAACATATTCTCGAAGAGGAAGAAGATATTGTTTCTTCAGCTACAATGGTGCCTACAAAATGCCCTATCGAAACTAGAGACAACAGGTTGGTGGAACAGATTCAACCCCTCGAACAACAGGTTTGTGACAATCTTCCACAAGCCAAGCAACACAACTTCTCCAACAAGGCACGCAAGTCACCAAGATTGACATTCAGAAAATGATTTTGCCTTTTCCCTGGGCACCCAACGCAATGGATACCATTGCTTCTTAAGGGGGGAGGATTGATCTAGGTGGATATTGATGGCCACCCACCTATTATAACAATCTCCTCTTGTCAGTTTTTAGTTCAACACATTCTTTCGTACTTCTTTTTAATTGTGGGTTCTACACTTTTGGGGATGTATGAATTCCTACACATCTTCCAGGTGGATACTAGTGGCCTCCCACCTAATCCAACTAGATTATTTTATATTTTTTCATGTCAACACATATTCTTGTACTTTCAGGGCCATTTTGGGGCCCTAAATAGTGTTGTCTTTTCGTGCCACAGTCAAACTGTAGACAGAGGTACAGTTTGATGGCATAATGCGTAGATCTCTAAAAGACCTTTCCAATAGGATATCACGTGCCTAAAACATATATCATATGCAAAAGTTACGACCCCAAGAAGTTAATGTACTAACTTACCCAGACGGGGTCTGCATGACTTTTGGCGTTTCATCTCCTAGGGTTAGTTTTTTGGATTTCTAGAATTTTGGCATTCATTTTTATCATAAAAAGGCCTTGAGAGCCTCATTTTAATCGTCTTATGGTGAATGAGTGTATCCATCACATATCTTCTCAGAGATAAAGGTGCCACCATTCTAGCGAGTTTGGCACTCTGTATTTTTACAATCTCTTTAGAATTCTTTCATTAATAGAAATCAAGTATTGTTGTATTTCTCTGTTTCTGTTGGCGACGGAAGTCACTCCTGGAATGCTAGCAGGAGCAGAGCCCGACGCCCATCAGTTTAATGTCACGATTTTTTTTGAAGGGGTGATCGAATGGAGGAAAACTCGAGGAGATATCACTCTAACTCAGGGACTGAGTCTGGTACACATGGTGACAAAGGAGGCCTTGATCCAACTTCAGCCAGTGGGTTGATAAAAGGGTGAGTAGGTGGAAGACTTGGTGAGAAAAATGAACAAACAGCTTTGGGCAACAGGCTTACAGCTATTTGCAGAAGAAAGACGCTGAATGCAAGATCCGCTTGGTTCAGGGTCTCAAGAAACCGAGAAGGACTTGACTGGATCCTCCAATTCCAAGTCACTCAGCGATGGGCAAACCAAAAGAACTGGTTAGAAATATCATAACTGCTACAGTGATCCTACCAACATCATCCTATAACAACTATGGCTCGACTAGATTCTCCAATTCCGAGCGATTCAAACACAGTGTAACAAAGGCGTAAAAGAAACTGGCATTCATTAGGCAAGAAGTCTCAAGAGTGCATACATAACCAGAGTATCAGTGCTTCATTAAATATTTACAACTGGGAGCTAAGCTCAAGCATCGATAGATACAAAAAATGGCGAAAATGCCTACATATACTCAAACTAACAACAACAACGAAATCGAGACGTAGCATTGAAAGCTTTGCGTCTGCATGGCTTCTGACAACACGGAGCTGCAATCTTTGAATGGTCATGCAACTTATGGCAGACGCAATCGATCTTCTGACAGTTTCTTCGGCGACTCGACGTGCCTTTAACTCATTGTAGAACCTTCTCATTATGGCGGAGATGATGCCTAACCACCATCAACCACTTCAATAACTACTTCTTGGGATTGAGGACTATCTGGCCAACTCAACACTTTGGGATAAGGAAGGCTTCTCGCGCTACCACCTAGGATAACTGAAGGGCTTGGTGGAGAGGCATGGCAGCCAGCGCAGAGAATGGGGCACATGGCAAAAAAGTGGGGGATGGCGTCAGATTATGAGGATGTGGAAGAGGAGTGGCGAGGTGTGAGGAAGGTGACAGAGGATGGTTCATGGTGAAAGACCTCGAGAGGAAAGAGGGAAGGCGAGAGATAACGAACTCGCCTTTTGGTGAAGGTCCGACGTGAGGGACACATGGCGAGCGGTGAGTGGACGACGAGAAGGAGGGGGGACCATGTGGACCAAAGAGGGGGTTGGAAGAGTGACACACGGTAGCAAGAGAAAGGTGGAAAGGAGGACAACGTGACGAGAGAAGGGCCCACTCTAGTTAAACCCAGAGTGGCTGAGTAGGACGAGGTTGTCCAAGCACCGTTGATCCGGGCGCTGAAATCTCGGTCATCCAAAGCTGCTCTGTCGATTCCGGACCCCCCCCCCTCCGCTTAAAGGTAGAAAGGCAGGGGGGGTCCGGAATGGTCTTCATCACCGTTGATCCGGGCGCGCCCATCTGAACCATTGGAGAGTTGCGGCCGCGATTCCGGACCCCCCCCCGCTTAAAGGTAGAAAGGTAGGGGGGGTCCGGAATTCAATACGCGTCGTTGATCCGGGCGCATGAATTGCGACCGCTCGATCTTGCACACTGCTTACCAAGGCACATTTACATTTAAAACTTAGGACAAGTGGGTTTTAACCCACTCTTTTTGCGTTCTAACCCCCCCTTACAAGAAATATCGCTAAAATTTGGCTCCATGGGGGATAGAGTCGTCCCTGTGGTGCTCTAAGAACTCTTTTGCAGATTCAGTGCCTTTGTTGTTGGGCTATGGAGTCATTTATTAGTCTGAAAAACAAAAACCAGAAACAATATGTACAAAATGAAACAAAGAGAGCCAACTGTGGCTCACAAAAAACATTTTTTCAAGAAATGCCCATTTACTGGGCTACCAAAAACTTCATTGCCTTCCAGATCCTGCAACCTGTAAGTGTTGTTTGGAAGTACTTCAAGGATCTTGAAAGGCCCGATCCAGAGGGCATCAGATTTACTGTGTTTGCCCTTTTCCTGTCTGGGTGCATCCCATTTGAGCACTAGATCACCCTGCTCAAATTCCTTCTTCTTGTTTTTCTTGTCAAAGACCTGCTTGATCTTCTGCTGGCGATTGTAAGCTTTGTCCATGACCTGTTCTCTGATCTGTTGCACTTCCACCATCTGATGAATCCTTTTGAGTATATGATTAGGCTCTCCTTCAAGGACCTGGAGAAAATTTTCCACCGATAAGGCAAGCTGAGTAGGAAAAACGACCTCTATTCCGTAAACAAGTTGGAAAGGTGAGAGACCTAGGGACTTCTTAGTTGTCACCCGATCGGCCCAGAGAGCAAATTTGAGCTTTGAGTCCCAAGCCTTCTGATTGTCCTCCATAAGCTTCTTGATGAGCTTGATTAGACTTTTATTGGAGGACTCTGCTAGTCCGTTTCCCTGAGGATAGTATGGAGTGGAGTGGACCAGCGAAATCCCAAATTATTCACAAAATTTGATCAGAGGCTCAGACCTGAAGGGGGAGGCATTGTCAATGACAATTCTACCTGGGCAACCAAATCTGGCTATGATGTCTTCCAAGAAGCTGATGATTACTTTGTGAGAAGTGCTTCTAGTGGGGACAGCCTCTATCCATTTGGTGAAATAATCAGTCGTAGTGAGGATCCATCTGTGCTGGCCACTGGAGGGAGGACGGATCTCCCCGATGAAATCCAATCCCCACTGCTGAAAGGGTGCATAAACTACTACAGGATTTAATGGCAAGGATTTGAGTTGTTGTTTACCTGAGAATTTCTGGCATTTTATGCAAGCCCTGACTTCCCTGCAGACATCAGTAAACAAAGTAGGCCAGTATTACCCAGCCCAGAGGATTTTGTGGGTTGTGGTCTTCCAGAAATGATGACCCCCGCAGAGATTGCTATGAAAATCGAACATCACTTTTTGTGCTTGCAATGGGTACAGACATCTTAACAATATCCCCAGAGGCTCTCTCCAATACAAGGCTCGGTCAATGAGGCAGTATTTGACCGCTTTGAGCTTTAAAGCTCTGGCCCTACTCTTCCCCAGTCCGTCAGGGGGCTTTAATTCCTGCAGAAAGTACAAGACGTCCCTGTACCAGAGATAGGCTGCTAGTGGTATGGTGATCTGGGAATTACTGCTAGATGACTCAGCTTGCTCATTGATGCAGTTAATCTCCAGAGTTTTGTAATTGGATTCGGCCAACAACTTGGCCAAACCTTGCCCCTTTATCAATTTGGTGGGCTTAATCTCCAGGTCAAACTCCAGGATCTTAGCTATCCATTTGCCCCTCTTACCATCTATGTCAGGCCGTATAAGAATGTCCTTCACAGAAGTTGAAGGGATGTATGCAGTGATTTTCGAGTGCAAGACATAGATCCTAAAGGCTTTGAGAGATTTCACCAATGCATAGGCCTGCTTTTCCATGATCTCATATTTTAGCTCAGAATCTCTCAGTGCCTTGCTGAAGAAGGCAATGGGCTGCTCTCGCCCTTGATCGTTTCTCTGTAATAGGACTACTGCTATTGAGTCATCAGAAGCAAATGAGAAAATCAGGAAATCCTTAGAATAGTCGGGACCGATTAGCACAGGTGCCTCAGTCAATGCTTTCTTTATCTGGGAAAAAGATCCCCTGGATTCAGCAGTCCACTTTATTTCATGGCCCTTCCTGAGCATGGCTGTGATATGTTTTACCAGCTCAGCGAAGTTTGAGATGAATCTCCTCAGGAAATTAATCTTCCCCAAAAATGCCTGAACTTCCTTCTTGGACCGGGGAAGTGACAGGGCCTGAATCGCTTCTACCCTGCCTGGGTCAATACTTACTCCCTCTGCTGACACTATGTGACCTAATAGATTTCCTTCCTGCATAGCAAACAATGATTTCTTGGGATTTAATGATAGGCCATACCTCCGACATTTCAGGAAGACTCTTTTTAAGTGGCAGCAGTGCTCTTTATCAGTCTTAGAGAAGACTGTGATGTCATCCAGATATATCACCACAAACTGGTCCTTCTCCCCGATGAAGGCTATGTCCATGGCTCGCTGGAACATTGCTCCTGCATTCATCAGTCCGAAAGGCATTTTGGCATACATGAATGTGCCCCAAGGAGTGATGAAGGCTGTTTTTTCTCTGTCCTCAGGCATGACTGATATCTGATTATATCCGGAGAAACCATCAATCATGGACATCCTAGATGCGCCAACGACCCTCTGTAAAATGTGTTCCATGTTGGGTAGGGGATAATTTTCCTTTCTTGAACTTCTGTTCAGGTTCCTGAAATTGACACAGAGTCTGATTTCTCCACTTTTCTTCCTTACCGGGACCAAATTGGCTACCCATTCAGAATATCTCAAGGGGACAATGATCTGGGCATCCAGCAGCTTCTTTACCTCTTTCTCCATGACAGGCAACAACATGGGATTTATCTGTCTCAACTTTTTCTTGAATGGCTTAGCCTCCTCTTTTAGTGGGATCTTGTGCTCGATGAATGATGTGTCATACGTTTTGAGGTCTTTGTAGGTCCATGCAAACACATCAGCAAACTCCTTCAGCAACTTGATATATTCGATCCTCTCCCCCTCGGTCAAAATTCTTGACAGCTTGACAAAATTTGGCTCCTCATGTGTGCCTATGTTGCATTCAGCTATGTCATCATCATCACCTGAAACCTTACCCTTTACTGCCACATCATTCCCGTCGAACAATATTTCTAACGAGATCAGTCCTCTCGGAATGTGATTGCCCGGTAGCTGAATGATCTCGTGATCGGAAATCCTATTCACAAATTCCTCAGGGTGATGGTCATCTTCCTCTTCAGGATCCTCATCTATGTGCATTATGGAAAATTCATCAATGGACTGGAGAAATTTCTCAATTTCTCGATCATCTTCAAACACCCTCCAGTGTTTGACATTGTCTGGTATAGAAGGTCTGTATTTTATTTCCACATCGGACCTGGCAATGGGCAACGTAGGAACTTCGAGCACACTAGCTGTGAAAGATAAACAGTTGGCCGAGGCATTTTCCTCCCTTGGAATGTAGGAAATGTTAAAGGCCAGGAAGGAATCCTCAACCAGATCCCATACCTCGTTCCTGTAATTCCTGAGCCGAGGATGCTTAGTCTGATAAACATTTTTGACCTGTTGGACAATCAGTTCTGCATCACCAAACACAACCATCTCCTTGATTTCCATTTCTTTTGCAGCTCTTAATCCCAGAACCAGAGCTTCATACTCTGCCACATTATTGGTGACCTCGAATTCCATCCTGTATGACAGAGAGAAGGTCTCATGACAAGGTGATATAAATATCACTCTGGCACCGGCACCCATACTGGAGGAAGCTCCATCAAAGAACATCTTCCAAACAGAGGAAGTTGAAGGGGAGGTCTCCTGATTGAGGATGGGCTGCTTTCTGATCTGCAAAGAAGCTTCAAGGGTGTGGGTGAGTTGTAGTAAACTGGAGCCTAAATCGGTGTCCAAGGCATAGATGGGATGATTGGTAGGGTTTTCCTCGTCACTGACAATGTAGGCTAGCTGGGCTTCTCTGTACAGTCTCCTATGTTCCCCTCCAAAGACTGGAATGGTGGCATATGTGAGGTCCATCTGCAAGGTTCCCCCCAGTCTCTTTATCCAGGATCTTGACAACAGCATGCCAAACTTAGGGGGGACATCGGCTACCACAATATCCATGACCATACTCTTCATGGGTAGCTGAAACAAAGAAACTGCTAGGTCTTTAATTACTCCCAAACATTGGACCCTCCTGGAGTCGAAAGAATAGAGGTCATGATAGGCTCGGGTGACTTCCAATCCTAATTCTTCCATGACGTCTTTGGGCATAAGGTTGTGGGAGGCCCCTGAATACATAAGGCAATTATGCAGTACCTTGTCATGTATGTTCAGGGAAGTGTAGAAGGGAGGGGACGAATCATCTCTGTCTTCTACCATGGGACCTAGGACAACTGCAGGCCTTTCATCTTGGAGGTTTATAGAGTCTGTGAAGGGATATGAGGCTTCGGAATTTAACAGCTCAAAGAAGCGTTTTTTGAATTCCCCATGTTTAATAAGCTCAGTAAGTGGCACAGGAATTCTTACTTTTTGAATTTCATGTTCGAAATTGAAAGAAGACACAGGCTTTGGGATTTCTCTAATTTCAGGAACATGATTATGGAAAATGGGGGAGAGGGGTTGAGCCTTCTTACCTCTATCTGCTACTTCATTAGCATGCTTCTCTGTTCTGGTGGATGGCTTAGGAACATCAGGTGCTGCTGCTCTTTTGTCGGACCTCAGGTTGTACCTGCCTCGACCGACGCCAACTTTGTCTCCTTTGCTCAATTCGTTCAGCTGACCATCCATGAGAGACTCTTCATATGGTGATTGGTTCAGATGAGGGAAAGGGGGAGTGACTTCTACACTGTGGATTTTAGGCTCAGGCTCATCAGCTTCCACTTCTTCTTCATCAGCCACAAAATTGTTCTGGAAGGGAGCCTGAATTCTTTGGTCGTCTCTGTCTCTTTCCTTCTCTCTGTGCATGGTTGGAGGAGAAAAATTATTTGTTCTTCTGAAACCTCCTCTATTCTCAGTGGTCTGAGGGTCCTTATACATTTGTTTCCTTTCCACCTTCAATCTCTCCACCTCTTCTTTAAGGAGGTTCATAACTCGGGTCAACTCATTTACTTGAGTGTGGGGTAGTGACGTGCCGAAAGTTGAGGCTTCCGACTTTTCTTTTCTTCTGTCTGTGTCGGCCTGGCTTCTTAGTCTATCAGCTGCCAATATGTTAGATTCCACCTCTATAGATACATCTTACATATGAGCCAAAGAGGTGGCTCTTCTTTCTCTTAACACGAGACAGAAATCAGGGTCAAATGCGCCAGCATAGGAAATTTGAGCAGAGGCCTCTGAGGGCTTAATCTCTGCAGGAATCTTGTTGTACATTTTATTAAACCTTTTGGAGAAGTCTGAGACAGACTCCCCTTGCATCTTCCTCGGAGACCCAAACTCTATCATATAATACATATAATTTTTTCTGTCTCCCCACTGCCTCAGGAAAACATTATCCAAGGCTTCAATGCCAGCAATAGATCCAGGGGCTAGTCCCTGGAACCATTTCCTCACCTCCCCATCCAGGCTCTGTACAAAGACTCTCATCCATACATCTTCACTCTCGATATTCAAGTTGTCTACATAGCTGTAAAAGGCAGCTAGGTGCTCTACAGCAGTTACATCTCCCTCTCCACTGAACTTGGGCATGTATTTCAAATAGTCTCCAGCAAGGAGAGGGTTCAGAGGCTGGGGTAGAATCAAAGGATCATATCTGGCAGCAACTATGGCATCCATTCTGTTTGGAGGGGGATTAGCACCAGCCATAGGGATGTTCGGTAGAGGAGAACTCGGAGGAGAAGGAGTATGAACGGGAGATGTCGGAACATAGATTCTTGGAGGAGACAACGGAGAAAACAGAGAGAAAGCCAAGGGGCCTGAGTGTGCAGACGCTTCTCTCTGTGCAGCAGTAGCAACAAAAGGAGGGGTGGTAAAACCTTCATAAGTTCGAGGTCTGTGATAAGGCAAGACCTCCAGGGAGGAGGGAGTGACAAGGATTTCTCTTTCTGATACCAGGCCAGAAGGAGAAAACTCAGCAGGAACACTCCCGAAATTTAAAGAACGGGGGACTTCGGAAGAAGGACGACTAGGAAGCTGCGAATAAGAAAATGGAGTTCTCACAGAAGGGGAGGGCGTATTACCTGTTTCGGCGATGGAAAATTCTCTCACAGAGCTCTTTCCCTTTCTGCGCATTGCTTCCACGTCAGCTTCTGGTGTAGCTAAAGGCAAGTGTGGGTTAGACCTCGTGTGTCTGCCTCTCGAAGCCACAACTGATAGTGCAGGTTCTCCTCAGTGGAGTTGTCGCAATGGATTCGCCAGGTGCACAGTAGCAATCTTCAAGTTCTGATATCTGATGCACCTTTAGAATCAGTTGATCTTTGTCGTTCAATCTCGGGGGAAATATTCAACTTCGTCCCCGGCAACGGCGCCAGAAATGTTGGCGACGAAAGTCACTCCTGGACTGCTAGCAGGAGCAGAGCCCGACGCCCATCAGTTTAATGTCACGATTTGTTTTGAAGGGGTGATCGAATGGAGGAAAACTTGAGGAGATATCACTCTAACTTAGGGACTGAGTCTGGTACACATGGTGACAAAGGAGGTCTTGATCCAACTTTAGCCAGTGGGTTGATAAAAGGGTGAGTAGGTGGAAGACTTGGTGAGAAAAATGAACAAACAACTTTGGGCAACAGGCTTACAGCTATATGCAGAAGAAAGACACTGAATGCAAGATCCGCTTGGTTCAGGGTCTCAAGAAACCGAGGAGGACTTGACTGGATCCTCCAATTCCAAGTCACTCAGCGATGGGCAAACCACAAGAACTGGTTAGAAATATCATAACTGCTACAGTGATCCTACCAACATCATCCTATAACAACTATGGCTCGACTGGATCCTCCAATTCCGAGCGATTCAAACACAGTGTAACAAAGGCGTAAAAGAAACTGGCATTCATCAGGCAAGAAGTCTCAAGAGTGCATACATAACCAGAGTATCAGTGCTTCATTAAAGATTTACAACCGGGAGCTAAGCTCAACCATCGATAGATACAAAAAATGGCGAAAACGCCTACATATACTCAAACTAACAACAACAATGAAATCGAGACGTAGCATTGAAAGCTTTGCGTCTGCATGGCTTCTGACAACACGGAGCTGCAATCTTTGAATGGTCGTGCAACTTATGGCAGACGCAATCGATCTTCTGACAGTTTCTTCGACGACTCGACGTGCCTTTAATTCATTGCAGAACCTTCCCATTATGGCGGAGACGATGCCTAACCACCATCAACCACTTCAATCACTGCTTCTTGGGATTGAGGACTATCTGGCCAACTCAGCACTTTGGGATAAGGAAGGCTTCTCGCGCTGCCACCTAGGATAACTGAAGGGCTTGGTGGAGAGGCATGGCGGCCAGCACGAAGAACGGGGTGCATGGAAAAAAAGGGGGGGATGGCATCAGATTATGAGGACGTGGAAGAGGAGTGGCGAGGTGTGAGGAAGGTGACAGAGGATGGTTCATGGTGAAAGACCTCGGGAGGAAAGAGGGAAGGCGAGAGATAACAAACTCTCCTTTTGGTGAAGGGCCGACGTGAGGGACACATGGTGAGCGGCGAGTGGACGACGAGAAGGAGGGGGGACCATGTGGACCAAAGAGGGGGGTGGAAGAGTGACACACGGCAGCAAGAGAAAGGTGGAAAGGAGGACGACATGACGAGAGAAGGGCCCACGCTAGTTTAACCCAGAGTGGCTGAGTAGGACAAGGCTGTCCAAGCACTATTGATCCGGGTGCTGAAATCTCAGCCGTCGAAAGTTTCTCTGTCGATTCCGGACCCCCCCCCCCTCCGCTTAAAGGTAGAAAGGCAGGGGGGGTCTGGAATGGTCTTCATCGCCGTTGATCCGGGCGCGCCCATCTGAACCGTTGGNAAAGGTAGAAAGGTAGGGGGGGTCCGGAATTCAATACGCGTCGTTGATCCGGGCACACGAATTGCGACCGCTCGATCTTGCACACTGCTTACCAAGGCACATTTACATTTAAAACTTAGGACAAGTGGGTTTTAACCCACTCTTTTTGTGTTCTAACCCCCCCTTACAAGAAATATCGCTAACAGTTTCTAAAAGCTTTCATGAGTATTTCATTGTGATTTCTCTGCTTCATTTCATCCCGAAAATAATATGGATCATGCGGACTCAAGGATGTAATATGGGACAAAATTTCTCTAGAGCGTACTTTCTCTCTACTTTTTTCTTTTTTTTTTCAGGTCTTGTATATGGCTCAATTTATAGCCTCCAAAGGGAATTGAAGGGTTAAATGAGAGCTTTTACAACATATGAAAGGCCATGGGTTATGGATCCTGTGAATTGATATGGAAAATCCAAAATATTTTTAATTTTGAGCACAAAACCCGATGTATGTAGGTTGTAATGGAGAAACCCAGGTACACACAAGTTGTATAATTGTAGCCCACGTATATGGACAAAATTTTAATTTTTTTACTTTTGACTCAGCAAAATGGGGAAACTGAGTCTGTAGAGGGAAAGACTAGGTCACCACAACATGATGCATAGGGTGTGGAAAAAATTGCTATAAGACCTTAGTCATTTTTGGGTTCATGGTCGCTCCATATTGATGGCTCTCATGTGTCGTCATACTTCCCTTGGAAGCTCTAGATCAATAGATGAAATGTACCCTCAGAGTTCCATTATTGTAGTCATAATGCAATACCATACCCTGACCACTCGGATTTGGCACTTGTGATCAACGGTCCAGATATAATGTCAATTCACCTTCGATCAACAAGACATATCTCATTGTGAAATCAATCGTGTCCCGAGAGATCAATGCCCCATATTTGATCGTTAATTTATCAACCTCTCATCCAAGTGTCACATCAGTCTAGCAACAAATAATTGTCAGGGATAATCAAATACTGCCATGTGGACAACTGGAACTCGCCAAAGTCACCCCAAATAATATCAAAATAGGTGACAGATGTCCCATTCCCCTACCATGTCAGTGCCATCGTGGAACCAATATAAGGTTGTCATGTGTCTGGGCTGACATCAACATGATAATGATTTCCTTAGATGGATTTTTTTTGTTCAAATATAGTCATATCATCGACCCTTAGTTATTCTCGGATCTTCGATTGATGACCTAGATTTGTCTTATCTAACCCCTTTAGAGTACCCTCATCAGATTCTTATTGAAAAATCAAGCCCTGATCACTTTTATTAATGTGACTCCGATCAACGTTATAGTTTGGATCGAGTTGATATGACGATTGATTTTTTTTTGTGCCTTGTCAAACCTTGATTGCTTCGATTAGCACAACTCCAATCAATGGTCGTGATTGTCTGCTAATGATATATCCAACAAATTACGAGTTTTACGTCCTTGCATATCTCGATTGATTTGACGGATTACTAGCAGAGTTTAAAGTCGGTCCGATGAAGAAGGATTGCATTTAAAATATCAATGGATGATATTACTCGCCAAAAAATGATCCGATGACTATTGCATCTTGTGATCGCTATAGTTACTATTTTGAGTTTGTTGCAGCAAGGAAAATGACTATAGGGATTTTTTAGGGTTGGGGCATGATTGATATCCTCGCTTGTGAATTCCCATTTGTTCCATGATCTCAACATAACATATTTTTACCCAGGTGAAGGTAAACCAAATTTTACAAGAGGGGAACCGTTCAAGAATCAAGAAGCATTAAATCATTTCAAAAAGATGTAAAGTATTTCAAGAAGTGGTTTTAGGGCAAGAGAGAGAGATAAAGACAATGAAAGCACTCATTGTTAAGGTCGACACTTTGAGGAGTTAGAGAATTTCTTCCAACCAGAGTTGATTGACCACAGAAACCTTGAGCACAATCAGTTGATAAATGTAGCAGGCAACATATTTTGATCCCATGTGTTTAAGTTTCAGTCTATATTTTGTTCCTTATAGTGTTTTTGTTATTGTAAAGCATATCCTCCCACTTTTTATTTTCTTGTATCGGATCTGAATTATAAAAGCTCAAGTAGCAAGCCATTCACCAGTTCAGTGATACTATATGATGGTTTTTAATGACACATAAGTCATTTCCCCTGAATGTATGACCATTTCTTGTCATTTTCTTTGTGCATTTAAATGATATGCAGAGGATACATCCATGCATTTGAATGTGTGAATATGTTAACTATTTGAAGCATATGTTATTGATCTGTTTACACTTGTTAGAGATGTTGAATTCTTTATTTCTCAACACGTTATTCATTTCACCTAGGCTATAAGATTCATTCTTTGCAGTTCCCTGTATGTTTATTTTGTTCATTCCTCTAATTCACATTCCATCTCCCTTTGAATCTTCTCTATCTGAAACACTCGTGGAAAAATGTATCTAATAGTGGATAACATTTTCTATTCGAACTAAAGGCTATTTGAGGTCCTTTAGTTTTAAGAGAGAGAGAGGGAAAAACTTCCCAAACATTGCATAATTTTTTTACTACAAATATGGCCTTAAGATTCATCTTGAGTCTTGGCCCCTAGGGTTCCTTGGAATCATTCCAACAACATCTTGGAACATCAGGAGGGATAACAAATGATGTTGACATTGTGAATTGAATTCTATTCCACTATGCCTAAATAATGGAGCTAAGAAGTAGCATGTCTAGTCCACACTATCTTGATCATCCAACGACTTTTACTTCTATATGAAGTTGTAATAGGAATCATATATTTTTTCATGATACACATGTTATGCTTGTATAATAAGTCATTGATCAGTGGAACACAAATCTTTAAAAGTAGGATAGAATAGGGTATATTTTGGTTTTGTATTAAAATATACTTTTGGATTTGCTTGATTTTTCTAAAATTGTTTATAAAATTATTACATCCTTGAAATTCATAACCATAAAGAATAATGAGGATAACAAGTTTGTCAAAGAGAACCAATGTTTTCTCTCAAAACCAAAACTCAACTTATTTAGTTTTTTTCTCAGAAACAAAATACGATTTTGAACCTGCCCTAATATTCTTTCAACAATACAAACCCAATTTATAATATGAAGAAAGTTGATTCCAAGATATCAAGCCACTTATTCAAAGTTGTTAATTCACAAAATTAGGGTAAGCAACATGCCTAAAAATAATGATCATTATTTTTGTTTTATAAGGGTTCATAGACATCCTAGAGATACTACAAAAATCTTTAAGAAACGTAAGATGTTATGCAAGTCATATGAGCACTTTTCTAAAAGAATGTCATCTGCGTAGAAGAAGAGGGTGACATTTCCTACTAGATTCATCTGTGCACAACTCACTTCCTCTCGAGAATTTTATAAGTTGTTTAAATAAATTCCCTAAATAATAGGGAATAGAGGACAATCTTGATTGACCCTTATATTATAATTGATTTTTATTGTCTCTCTCATCTAGAATTATCATTGTAGTGTTCACCTCAAAACTAAACCCAATATCTTCAATTTCCAAAAATTATATCAAATTATGTTTAAAATTCATGAAAGATATTATAAACATGTTATATCATATATATTTTATTAAAACTTAAAAAAAATAATAAAATAAAAACATTTTAAAAAACTATAAGAAAATATTTTCACAATTCATTTTGGAGGAGATGTGTAACATAATTGTGACATGTCTATACGAGTAGTGTTAGATAATCCAAAATACAATTATCATAGTTTATAAAGTTAGAATAAAAAGATTATTAATTTAGAATATTAAATTAATAATCTAGAATATTTGTTAAATAAATGTAGAACTTTAGAGATACATTATTGTTGTAAAAGATATG
>ML801486.1:124837-135945 GCA_009831015.1 Picea engelmannii | reverse complement strand
TTTCTTGGAAAACAGATGAAGGGTGGGGGCCCCATTGGTGAGTTTCTGTATGAGGTAGGTGAAATGAAGATAGGTTCGCAGATGGGCAAACTGATGGTGGATGAAATGGAGGGTTCATGATCCTGCGGAGGTGCAGGTAAAAATAATAGAACCATAAAGAGATGATCTGGGAGTCCATATGGGAAGCTAGCAAAATGAGGAGAATGAGTATGTGGCTGATTCACGACATGATGAAAGACTATCGGGACTCCCATCCCTAAAGGGTAATGAAGAACAACATGAGTGTCAAAAAGTGCCAAAAGGTGCTATGAATGGGACAACTCATGTGGGTGAGAATGCTACCGGGTTACAGTACCGATGATGCAAATGGAGGTGTGGGTACTGCAGAGTTGGGAATGAGGATCCTAAAGGCCAATATCAGCGGGTGTGACTAGAAAGGTAAATGCAATACAACGGGAGAGACTATATGCCAGTGCTGAATATATACCTGAAGGGATGATGGTGATGACCGATGAGCAAGTACCTGCGCATAGAACAACCAAATACCCAAAGTAAACAATATCTGAAGAGAATTAAAGATATTAGCATGTATTTGAAAAATGTGACAATGCACGTGGTACCTGACCATGATATGAAAAAAGGCGCCCCGGGGGCTCAGGATGAAATGTGACCCAGGGACAACTATGATGTAGGTGGCGGGACGCTGATCCCGTGGCTGAAGACGGTTTGAAAAATGGACACCTTGGGCTCCTGGAATGGTGAGTGGAAGTTTGGCAAAAGGCCTATATATAGCTGTAGGGCCCATAGTGCCACCTCATTTGTACCTGCTGCCACAGTGACTGGACGAGCAGATTGCAGAGGAGATTTGGAGTTTCAGGGAGTACGAGGTATCCGATCGACGTTGTGCGAGTCTCAGGTTAGTGCTATGATCATCCTGCATAGAAATAGGCTTTCAATTTTTAGGCAGGGTAGGTACGGGGGGCCGTACAGGGGGTTTGAGGGGATTTTTTATAGGATGTGGGCCCACATGCATGGGCGATTCAGTGGAGGGCATGCATACGTGCGCACCTGTTCATTGAATATGTGCGCATGGGTGCGCGGGTAGGGTAATTTAAGGCGCACACGAAGGGCGCGCTTGTGTTGTGAATAGGCGCGCATTAGTGCGCACCTGTGGGTTTGACAGGCGCGCACAAGAGCGTGCTTGTATGGTGGACATGCGTGCTCACGAGCGCGTCTGTGAGGAAAACAGGTGCGCATCAGTGCGCCCCTGTGCAGTGGACAGGCGCGCATGCGTGAGCGCTTGTGTAGTGAGCAGGCGCGCATGTGTGCACGCCTGTGGGTGATAAAACCGCGCCTAGGAGGCAAGGTTGAAGGGTAAAAAAATGAGTCTTTTTGATGCATTTGAGGGTTGCATAAGCTGATATAGGACTCTGTGTTGTGTGCAGGTGGCCAACAGTGACTATGGCTGTGCGGTGGCGAGAGCGAGACTGGTCCCAGTTGCGAGATGCTATGGCCAATGCGGGGCCTGAGGTGCATGTGGCTTTGGCAACCTGTGGGTTGCTAAAGTTCTTTGAGTTCCCGTTGATACGGGCACATGAGTATTTACTACAGTTCATGCTCCAGATGTGGAGTCCAGAGCTGCACTGCTTCCTCGTGCGAGGAGAGCAAATCCCCTTCACTGCGGTGGAGGATGTATATTTTCTGACTGGGCTCCCCTTTCGGGGAATGCCACTACCGACAGAGCCTGTGCTGCCGAGGGATACAACTCTGGTGACGATCGCCGAGCGATTTTGCTCAGGTGAGAACTTTATGTCGGGGACTGTAGTGAGCATTAGTGCTATAGACTCCCTGGCTCATCGTTGCATAGCGGCGATGATCGTTCGTGTATATGGGTCACTGGCGACCCAACGGATTAGTGGTGGCCAGCTGTTGGTGCTAGAGAGGGTGGTGGTGGGCCATGAGCGGTTCGCATGGGGGCTGACGCTGCACGCGCGGATGATCGCGCAGTTGGACCGTTGTCGGTCCACAGGTACAGGAGAGTTTGCATTTGGCTCGATCCTGGTAGCCTGGTTTTTGGAGAGGGTGCCGATGCTGCACCTGAGGGTTCTTCTAGAGATGCCAGGGGCACGAGAGCCGCGCTTGAGGCGGTGGTCTTCATTTTTGGTTCGCCACGGTGGTGGCGAAGGTGGCCATTACTTTTCAGCACAAGCGACACAGATATGGCGACAGATGTCGCAGGTCATACTTCGGTACCCCTATGTTGGGGTGGACTTCCGGGGGGACCCGGACATGGTACTGCCTCTGGGGGAGGTTTTTGACCATCGAGGTATGTTGAGCATTATGTATGTTTTTGATTTATGTTATCGTTTGAGATAGCAATTCATATGTGATATAGGCGCTGATATGATCATTTGTTTGTTGTTTTGTGCATGTGCAGATGTGGCACCTCGCGGGCGCGAGGTGGAGCTGCAGAGAGCGCCGGTTCAGCGAGAGCCGGAGAGACTGCCGCGTGGAGAGAGACGTCGGCGGGATGAGGCCGCGGGGCGACCAGCAGAGCCCGAGAGGGAAGCGAGGAGGCGCCGGTTTGATGACCCTGGTGCAGGGCCATCACACGCTCCTCCGGCAGCGGCCGAAGTTGATTTTGATGATATACGCCGTCGTCTGGAGACAGTGTTACAGGACGTGCCCGAGGGCACGTGGATACGCATCTAGGATGAGGGGTTCCTGGAGCAGTGTATAGGAGTATCACCACCGTGGCGGTCTATAGTGCGAGGAGCAGCTGTGCTTGCCGCCATGACTAGTGGACACCCGCCGCCGAGGCAGGAGGGTCCTATGGGTGGTCCTCCACCACCGCCTAGGGCAGGTGGGGGTGGGCCACCACCTCCTCCTGAGGGAGGAGCAGGTGGGGGTGCGATAGAGGCACCCTGATTTATGTATGATGTATACTGGTTTTTGTTGTATATAGGCTGGTGAGCTGATTTTTTGTACCGAGGTGTGGCACTGGCCTGCGGGCATATGTATTTTTGCATGTAAACATTCAGATGGCCGGAGAGGCCTTTATATATATATGAGTATACATTTTTTGAGATCCTGATGTTGTCTACATGTATGTTTTGTTGATGATGTTGATGTCTATTCTATCTATATGCTGTGACATGATGTATGAGATGTGTTATGTATGTGTAGCTTGATGTGATATATGCCAATCTAACACCATGTTAGCTATTTCATCTATTGTTTGATTCAATTGTCTTGGGATATGTGTAAATGTAATGGAATCAAAATGTCGAGATAACAGTCTAACCTGCAGGTATTTGCGAAAGAGGCACGGATCGTGTACACGGTAAACATTGTTGAGCTGGAGAACAACTAGTTGGGAGTCGAGGAAAATGCTAAGGTGACGAATATGATGATGTTGGGCGTCGGCCAAGAGGCCAATGACCGTAGTGTATTTGGCTTGGTTGTTGGTTGCTGGCCCTAAACATATGCCGCTTGAATGTAGCATTTCATGTGAGGGGGTATAGAGAGCCCAAGCCGCCGAAGTGAGATTTTGTGTCCAACGGCTGGCGCCGTCGGCGTAACCGATGTGGTAAGCTGGTGGAGGAAGCATCTGTCAATAGCACAAAGGATAGTTTAGACGAGAGGGTAGGAGAAAAAGGATTAAAAAAACGCTAAAAAAGAAAAATAACCTAAAGTAGTATGACTACGTTTAAGCATAAAATTTCTTGAGGTATAACCCATTGATGGGTTCCTTGAGTGAGAGGCCTTCGGGGGAGGCCAGGATGTATGCGCCTTTAGTGAGGCAATGTTGGATGATGTAAGGGCCATGCCAAAGTGATTCGAATTTGCCATGGCCAAAGGTATCATGGGCGATATCATAGGCCAAGACGAGGTCGCCTTCGCGAAATGACCGAAGGTTGACATGGCGATCAAAGGTAGCCTTGGATCGTTTTTTAGCTGCCTCATTGTTCTATAAGGAAGATCGGCAATCTTCATCCAGATACTCCAAGTTCAATAAGCGCTGCTCCATTGGAGCAGTGTCAGGTAAAAGCTCAATTGCGGTGCGTAGGGTGGGAATTTCGCACTTGACGGGAAGAGTTGCCTCGACCCCATGGACTAAATGAAATGGTGTGAAACCTGTAGCGGTCTTTACTGCCGTTCGATAAGCCCATAGTGCAGAAAATAACATATGATGCCAATTGGTTTTATGTTTATTAACCGTGCGCTGTAACATGGTCTTGAGGACTTTGTTTACTGCCTCGACCTGTCCGTTTGATTGAGGGTAATATGGTGAGGCAAACTCGTGAGAGAAGCCTAACCGAGATGAGAGTTCGACGAAGATCTCATTCTCGAAGTGTTTCCCATGGTCGGAAACAAGTTGGAGTGGTACTCCAAAACGAGATATGATGTGGTTAAAGAAAAAACATGCTGCAGTGTCAGCAGTGTTGTTGAAAGTGGGCATAGCTTCGGCCCATTTGGTGAAGTAATCAACGGCGACAACAATGTATTTGTGACCTTTGCTGGAGGGGGGATTACAAGTCATAAAGTCGATGCCCCATTTACAAAAAGGGCCCGCAGTAATGACAGGGTGAAGGAGAGCGGGGGGAGCTCGGGCTTTGTTGGCGTAGAGCTGACATTGCTCACATCGTTTCACGACATGAATGCAATCGTGAAACAAGGTAGGCCAAAAGTAACCGGCTCGGATAATATTTTGAGCCGTGGATATACCTGAAAGATGGCCCCCACAAGCGCCGCTGTGATAGTCGTTTAAGACTCTGTCGGCCTCGTCAGTAGTCAGGCAACAACGAAGAATGGTGTCGACGCCGCGCCGATATAGGATGTCTTCGATGAGGAGATAGCGGGGGGCCTGATGGCGAATTCGTCGATGATCATCTCGTGATAGATGGGTACCGAAATTTTAAGTTTGTAGGTAGACGAGAAGGTCGCCATACCAAGGATCATCGGAAGCGATGTAAAAGAGATGTTCGTTAGGAAAGTCGGTGTTGACGGGGGTACTGGTGGTGTTAGAGGGGAGGGCCGTGACAACTTCGGCGATAACGAGGGCCTTCTTACTCTTAGGTGTGGAGAACTCGAGGTCGTATTCCTAAAGGATAATGATCCATCGAGCGAATTTTCCGTTAACTTGTCGACGACTGAGAAAATACTGCATAGGGTTGGAGTCTGCGACGACCTTGGTGGTGAGAAGCAGAATGTAATGGCGCAGTTTCTGGACTGCGAGGACAACTACAAGAGCAAGTTTCTCTTCGTGTTTGTACTTCAAGGGTGGTCCTAAGAGGTTCTTACTAACGTAGTAAATGACATGTTCACGATTTTCATCTCCGAGCTGGACGAGGACGACGACTACTGATACAGTTGATGCTGATACGTAGAGGATGTAGTCGCGATTGTAGTCAGGTGCACTAATCAAAGGTGCATTTGAAAGCGCTGTTTTAAGATCGTCAAATGACTGTTGGGCATAGCCGTCCCATTGAAAAGGGATGTCGTGATGTAGTAAGCGAAGGAAACCGTGTGCGCGGATGGCGTAATCAGGAACAAAGTGTCTAAGAAAGTTAGCTTTGCCCTGTAGACTCTGAAGTTGTCGTAAATTCCGAGGAGGTGGAATTTTGGTGATAGCTTTGACTTTAAGGGGGTCCACGGTAATACCTCTTTGGGAAATGATAAAACCGAGGAGGCGCCCTGCGGTGACACAGAACTCACACTTGAGAGGGTTCAAGCGGATGTTGTACTGACGACACCGTTGGAAGATGATTCGTAAATCATTGAGGTGCTGGGTGAGTTTCTTGGATCGAGCGGTGAGGTCGTCCAAGTAGGCGAGGATGATGGCAGCCAGATCATGGAAGATGTATGTCATGGCCCGCTGAAAATTTGCGCCAACGTTTTTTAAGCCGAAAGGCATGACACGATATGCAAAAGTACCCCATGGGGTAATGAATGTGGTTTTGTACTAATCGGCTGGGTGGATTTGAATTTGGTTATAGCTAGAGAATCCGTCCATAAAGGAGAGAGCCTCGTGGCCGACGCAGTCGTCGATAATTTGATCGATGAAAGGCATTTGAAAGTTGTCTTTGGGACATGCGTTATTGAGATCGCGAAAGTTGGTGCAAACGCGGATAGTGCCCTGTTTTTTGTCGACAGGTACAGGGTTGGAAACCCATGAAGTATAAACGATGGGATAAATAAATCCGGCCGTACATAATTTATCAATTTCGGCTTTGATAGCCGCGGCCTTGGATGGGTGTAGCGGTCGCTGTTTTTGGCGAACTGGTGTGATGTCGGGCCAGGTGTCAATGCGATGCTCGACAATAGAGGGATCAAGGCCAGGCATTTCCGTGTATGACCAGGCGAAAATATCCCTATATTCCTGGAAGAGGGTTTTACATGCGGCGATTTCCTGAGGAGTGCAAGCAGCTCCAATGATGATTTCTTCGATGATGCCTTGTTTAATGGAAATGTCAATTTTGATGGTGGGGGAAATGTTGGCCAGATTACCTTCTTCAAAAGCGTCGGGTGCAGGAATGGGATTGTTGAACCAATTGATAATCCCGGATGGGAGAAAATATTTGGTTTCGACCGCGTAAATGGGGTTTTGGCTAGGAGGCATGAGGGCTTCCTGTGGAAGGAAGAGTGCACAATGGTGTAGTGCATCCCAGGGAGAGTCCGGGCATTGTATCTCTTCCAGTATTCCTTCGTCGCATTGGAAACGACGGGAATATAATGGATCGTGAGGAGTGATCTCAGTGATAGTGTGATTTCCTCCTGCTGAAGAAACAAAGGGGGTAATGCTAGGAGACGATGAGGGTTCACTTGACATGAACCATATGTTGAAGTACTGAGGGGTACCCGTGGTGGTTGGGTGAAGAGTTTCCGTAGGGGAACGAGCAGGAGAGTTGGGTGGGTTACGGGGTAAATCCTCAGATACGTCATCTAAGAACCAAGGAGGCGTTGGGAGTGCCTCAGGTTCAGGCGAAATGACCTGAAGAGCCTCAAGTGGTGAGGTAATGTTAATTATTGCTTCTGCGAGTTGGTGACGCAGGGTTAATTGATGTTGCCTATACGCAAGGATCATAGGACATTGGTATGTAAAATGAGCCAATGAATCGCAGAGAGAACAAGGGCATCTCAAACATTCATTGACTGAAGTGGTGACATAACGAATGTCAGTGATGTTTGTTGTAGAGGACGTAGCAGGGCATGGGTCGTTCTGAAAGTTCTGACGTACAACATCTAATGTCTGCCAAAAACGTGGCAGTGCTGGGCAATGATGGGTGTAATGGCCATACTCGGAACATATAGCACACGTGAATTTGGTCCTCAACCCTTTACTACTGGAAGGTTAGGTGGTAGCAGTAGTGATGGGTGTTGTGGGAGTGTGATTGAGGGGAATCAAATTTCGTAATTCTGGTAGTGATGGGCAGTTGTTGGTTTGGTGACCCTCTTTCTCACATAGTGCACAAGGTGGTGGGATGCGTGGAGGAAGTGGAGCTGTGGGCTCCTTCTTCTTTCTCCTGCCCCCAGCTGGAGCAGGGGGGGTAGGGAGTATGGGGGTAGTGGGGGTGAGGACGGGAATCGTCATGGGGAAGCCTTCCTGTGGAGGAAGGGATGGGCGAGGGACCATCTCAGGTGGATGTAAATACCACACTGGGATTGCTAACACCATATTAGGTAGTGTGAGCATTGCGGCTACCTGGAAAGCTTCTATACTGGGTGGAGGGTTAAAGAAGGGAATTTGAGTGAGGGGTTGGGGAACTGTCTCCCGACTGGGACTATGCCCCTGAGGGGATGTGGATTTGTGGAAGGTTGGGTCCAACAAGTGTGCAGGAGGCTCCGGCTGGAGTGGTTCTGCGACTACTGAGACATCAGGAATGACAGAAGCCTCCTGAGGAGGAAGAGCATCCTTCGCGTGAGTTTCGTTAGATGAGATGACGCATACTTGATTAGGGGGAAGGAGTGGTGGTGCTCCATGGTATGTCCCTAATAAGGATGGATCTTTGAAAATCCCATGACCCATCTCTACGAGTGGGTAGGTGTCCCGGTTTGTGTGAATGAGGGGAAGAATGTTATCGAGATTGGCAATGGGTTAGGCTCATAATGTGAGATTTGGTCGATGGTTACAATATTTCCGTTGTGGGGGAACATGATTATCCGAAAGACGGATGATGCCACTGCCTTCATAGCGTACATGTAGCTACGTTCGAACAAGATATTGTAATCAAGCGGGGCGTCGATAACTTTGATGTCAATGAGAATAGTCTTGCCCCCGAGTTCCATGGGGAAATTTTGGAAGAGCCCTTCGGGAGATGATGGTCATCCGTCATAAGCTCGTAATGTGATGGCAAAGGGTATGAGTTCCGGGGAACCAAGCTTCTGCCATACTGTTTTGGACATGATGCATGTAGATGCCCCCTCATTGATGATACACCGATGGACGGTGATGTTCTGTATTTTGACCGGTATTTGAATAGCGACCAAGGCGGGAAGACGAGGTTCGCAACTATCAAGATCAAGGGTGATGAGTCGAGTATCAGCAGGGTCGACTTCCCCCAAGGTGGAAAGTAGTGATTTCCATTGTGTAGGACAAGTCTGGAGGACTTCCAAGACTGACATGGCAGCCGGGGATTGCGCTAAGTCGTTTACTAGGTTGTAGTTATGAGCGGCCCTAGCCTGTGGGTTGTGGACATTCCTGCGCAAGGGGATGCGAGGGATGCGAAGTGGTGGTTCGGCGGAAGGACGAGGGATCACCAACGGGGGTCCCGTAGGTGTAGGGTTTGTCTCTGGGGATATAGTGGTAGACTCAGCTGGTGTCTGATACTGACGATTGCGTGTTTGCAGAAGAACTTCTTCCTCACTGGTGAGGAGAATCGTTCGCTCTGCTGGATTGTTAGGGTTGTGGTATTGACCCACCTGAGGTGGGGGATGCTGCGTGTCCTGTTGGGTGTTTATCACCCCTTGATGTGGGATAGGATTTTGCAGCACGACGGGAGGGGGTTGTTGCACATACTGTTGTGGCGCCTGTTGAGGGGCAGTTTGTGCAGGGGTATGGGGAAGACTCCCCGAGTCTTTCAACCGTTTGAAATCAACGATCTGGGGGCAATGGTGAGTGTAATGACCTAACTCGCCACAAAGAGCACAAGGATGGATGGTTTTAACATTATTTCACCATGGGCATTTGTTGTTATTGCCCCCTTGGGGGTTTTGGTTCCCTTGGTTCGGGTTGCCCCCAATGGGTTGGTGCTGTGGGGGCTGATTCCCGCCTTGACTAGAATTGTTATTATTCCTGTTTCGTCCTTTCTTCTTGGCATTGTTCGAAGGATGAGTTGGGTTGGCTGTGTTCAACTGTTCAAAATTTTGGTATTGTTGAGCAGCAGAGGGTTGAACTAAATTGACCCTCGCATGAGGATGCGGGGGAACCAGGGGTTGTGGAGGACCAGGAAACGGGAAGTATGGATTTTGTGGTGGTATCGATCCATAAGGGACATAGGAAGGCATAGTTATTTCGCTAGTACTATAAGCTGATGTTGAGGGAATACCATTGTTTGTGGGAATAGGTGGATGTATGGGAGGTGCCGGTGGAGGTCCACTGATGGGTGGAGGTATAGCAACAGGATAGGGCTGCTGATAAGGGGGTGGGGGGTAATAAGGAGTGCCCCCATAGGCCGGTGGGTATTGAGGTGTTCCATACATCGGTGGTGGTTGGGGTTGTGGACCATGGTGTGTGGTGGAACCTATTAGTCTGTCTTCTAAGTGAGACATCCCAGGTTTGTCTTGACCAAATGGTATAGGTTTTGGAAGATCAGGAAGTACCGTGTATAAGTACCTTGACTGTGCGTAAATGAGATCATACTGTTGGGATTTACTGATGACTTCCTCTTCGGATTGAGGGAAGGTGGAAGCGACATCCGTTCCAAGGAGAGAGACAAGTGATCTAAGAAACCAATCAAGGCACTGTTGTTTGGTGGTTTTTGCTTTACACAAACTACGTCGCCTACGCCACTCATGAATGTGGTCAGCGATGTGGGTGGCTGATGTTTGAAGTTAGACAGTAGTTCTAGACCGTTGTCATGGCGGATGGGTAATTGGAAGAAGGTTAAGAACGCTTTGGCCAAGGACTCAAAGGTTGTGTGGGACCCTGATTTTTCTTCGACATACCATTTGGCTGATGGGCCAGTAAGTGTGCGTTGAAATAATCGCAGTCTGATGGAATCATCCATAATGCTATTAGAAGAGCACCATAGATGAAAGGTCACGACATGGTTGGCGGGGTCATCCCCTACCTTTCCTTCAAACTTTGGTATGTCTGAAGGAAGTTTGGTTGGCATCGCAGGCCATGTGGCGTCATGTAATATAGGATCATTGGTAAGCTTGGTGAGATCTGGTATGTTGAGAGAGGCCAAATATGGCATCTGTAGTGGGGTGGCAGGATTAGTTCCAACCATAGGGTGTTGTGAACCTGACCCTTGATGGGAACTAGGTGGGTTGGTGCTCCCTCCTTGCGAGGAAGTGGGTCCCCCGCTTCCGTGCAAGGGAGAGCGAGTAAATGGATGACATTGGGAAGTGGACCCAAGCAATGTAGAACCAAGCAAAGCTGATCCTAAGATGGTAGCACTCACAGGAGTGTGTGAAGGAGGTACCAATGAATGGGTACGACTAGATACTCCTCCTAAGATAGGAGGGAGGTTGAGCAAGCGTCGTGAACGATGGGGGTTCTGTGGTTCCCCTATGATGTTAGACTAGTTGTGTGAAATGTGTGCAACAAGTAGTGAGAGAAATATAGAAACAAGAGTCTTTGCGTCGAATGTTTACACAATATATATATCCAAATCAAACTGTAAGCAGATGTGCATCATACATAACATGAGAAAGAAGCATATATATGGGTAAGAGGGTTTTGTCCGCGTGGGGGAATCAAAAGAAAGAAAATACTCATGTCCTAGAAGACGTAACATTCTTCCTCTCAAATAGCACTGGACCTTCCAATAGTACTCAACAGTGGGGTCTGAAGTCACCGGAAGAGAAACTAGTGAAGGATGAAACAATTGGTTATAATGAGGGGTAGAGGGGGCATATCCCGAAAGAGCTGGCGATACTTC
>ML801486.1:110883-121326 GCA_009831015.1 Picea engelmannii | reverse complement strand
CAAAAAAATCAAGTCACTTGGTAGTCCCACTAGAAACTAGTGTTTTGAGTTGCAATGTCCATAACCCATAACAATAATGTGTGTTATCCACCTCCATCCCCATACATTAGAGGCATATAATTAATGTAGTTTTTGTTGAAATGTTGTAACTATGGAGATTACAACATATGAAACATACATAAATGTAGGACATATTGTGGAAAAGTGGGGAAGGATACACTAATACACTTGTTTCATTCAATGTAAATTTATGATTACAAAGTTTCTCTAATGCACGCTTAGAGTCATCTCCACCACTACTTGGATGATTTATTAAATATGGTGAAGATTTAGTAGATGCAAATATGATGCAAAATTAAATGTTAATGATGATTAATATACTGGATAAAATGAAAAAACRTTTTTMAATCAACATAGCCTATTATTGGAAAGTATAGTATTCATTAAGATTATGGACTTGTAAACACAAAARCTAATTTCCATCTCTAGTGGACAAAATRGTAGAAATAMAAAAAATATTATACATCTGAAAAATGATAAAAACATTCCAACGGATGTCTAACACAATGCCACATTTCCAAAATATATTCATCTATGAAGGATACCCTTTGGAAGTATCATATTCATAAATCTTAGAGCTTAAAAAGTGTTGCACGAAATTGAAGTAGTCAACGCTCCCCGGTGTATCGTGAAAAGGGACTAACCGATTCTCGTGGATCCTTGAAATTTGGCGGTGATGAGTTTACCAATCACCTACGGGTTTTGGTCTAATGACAACCGTACTACTGCGCAAATGGTATCAGAGCTAGAGGTCACGAGTTTGATACACACTCGACTCGCGCTGAGGGGGAGATTGTTGCACAAAATTGAAGTAGTCAGCGCTCCCCGGTGTATCATGAAAAGGGACTAACCACCTCTTATGGATGCTTGAAGTCTGGCGGTGATGAGTTTACCAATCACCCATAGGTTTTGGTCTAACGACAACCGTACTACCGGGAAAAAATTATTGGCATGTTTCCAGGCAGAGTGTGCTTGTCATTGATGGCAAGAACAAAAACGACGTTGGCATGTTTACAGACAGAGTGTGCTTGTCATTGATGGCAAGATCAGAGTGTGCATCGATGGAAAAACAAGAAAAATGTAAGCTTAGGTGAAGAAGCAAACAATATGCAGAGATCAAAGCTTGGGAGAGATAACGTTTTGATATGCGCAGACGAGATCCCATACATCAAGGCTCGCATAAGGATCAAATATCGTGGCTCACAAAATGATCAAAGGTAAGCTCAGGTGAAGAAGCAAACAATGTGAAATCCAAGATCAGAGAGGAATAGTTCAGAGCTCCAATGCTCAAGAGAGATAACGTTCTCAAAAACGCAGACGAGACCCAAAGTCATCAAGACTCGCAAAACCTTTGACACTTAGAAATTCTTCCAAGTCGGGAGGATGCGTAAGCTCAGGAGGAGTAGCGACAGTGGTTGTTGGATCACCAATCCTGAATACCCAATGTTCGTTAGATTATATTCCAGTGACTAGAGGAAGTGTAGAGGAGAAGTACAGATCTGATCCATTGGATCTAGATGACGCGTGGTGAGAGATCAATATTTCGCTGACTCGCGAACTAGAAAAGTCAAAGGTAAGAGTTGTAGGAACTCATGATGTCTGAGTTTGCGAGTTGATCTAGACCATTATATCATGGGGAGTTGTGAGTTGTTTATATGAAACTCGCAAATATCGGGAAGGCAGGAGGCAAATACCCAAGGAGCTGGGAGCCGCAACAATCCTAGCCGTTCATCTGGAAAGTACACGTGGCAGCGGATAAAGTAGATTCACAGAATCACAAAGTTTGAGTCCGTGATATTGATCACATCCGTTGGATCAAGGAATGTTGAGGGCCATTGATCTGGAGCAAGTTTCGAAACATCGAGAGTCGGGAGAAGGGAGGTGAGTAGTCCTCCAACTTCGTGAAATGCGAAGTCCCGATAAGATCTGGACCGTTGGATCATTATAGAGGGCTGTGGGATGTTGATCTAGATAATTTAGGATATTGGGAGTTGGAAGAGTCAGGGTTGGCTCACGTTCAAACACCCGACACATGAATTCGCAATTTGATCACAGCTGTGAGATCAATTTCGAGTGGAAGGATAGGATAAGCTAGCAGAGCTACATCGCAGAAAGATCAAGCCGTCGATCCAAGATCCTGATCGAATGAACAACATTTACTTTGGATCTAAATATGCAAGGAGGTTACACTTAGAAAATTTTGAGATTTGAAATTCTTGAAATGAGAAGTTCAGTCAACCATCGGATCTGGAGATCAGACGATGACCATTAGATCAGGGAGATCTACCTCAGTAGATTATGTCAGCAAATCTCATCCTCAAGGAAATGTGGCAGACCACGTCAGCAAAGGGCATATGGGAAACCACGTCAACAAGTACACATGTCATATGACCGTTGATACTAAGGATCATGCGTGGACAAAGGAAAGAAGGTAGAACCATCAATTGAAGAGGACAGATGTCAACAGATCTTTCATTCCAGAAGATATTCAAGCAACATCAATAGGGTTTGAGACTTGAAACTCCCAGAGCCCGGATCACAAAGTAAATCTCAGCCGTTGATGTAGGAAGGTGAGATATGGTCCATAGACTTGAGAGGACATATCTGAACCATCCATGCAAGAGCACCGTCAAGATTGTGAGATCGACGATCATGCTCCATTGTGGGGCCAAAACATGCTTGGGCCTTAATTTTTCATGAGCGGGCCGCAATTGAAACCATGGTTTTGGAGAAAGGATGCGTGGAGGCTTGTAATGAATTATGGGGTGAAAACTGGGTTGCCCTCAAACTGCCTATGGACGCACCCACAATCATGTGGTCACATGAAGCTCATAGCCCAAGGTCATATCGTAAGAAGAAGCTAGCACTCACTAAATGAAGATCGAGAAGCGCCTTTTGAATAAGCGCTTGGTCACCGCTAGTGGTCAAGCGAAGGAAGGGGCTTAGAATCCAAAGAAGCCATAGTTGGATGGATGTAACTAACAGAGAAGATGAAGAGTCTCGACTTCCAGAGAAGCTAATGAATCTCAGCATAACGCCCATTGATGATGAACGCATGGAACATAACTGCCAGAGAATATGAAGAGTTGCCATGATGATCAAGAGATGACTCGATGTGAGAAAATCATGCAGAACAGAGAAGTGAAGTGATTTTGCTATCGAGCTATGCAGGAGTGAGGAAGAGATGCAGTGAACAACCTGTAGGGAAGAACAATGATGCAGTGAAGAGCATGCAGAGGCATTGCGACATGAAGTATGCAGAAGGTGCACAGAGAGTATAAAGATGTAGAACATAGAAGAGACGAGGGCTATTGTTGAGTATGATTCATGCGGGTAGAAGCATGCGGTGTGCAGGAGATGAAGCACAAAATAAGCAGGGAACAAAAACACATATATGAGAGAAGAACAGAAAGCGAAGTAGACATGAGGAGAGAGACATTGATGCAGGCAAATAAGAGCAGTGTAGCAGAATAGTGATGAGACTGGTAAGCCATAGATAAATGTTGTATCACCGTGATAAAGTTGTAAAAAGAAAAGATTTATATTTCAGGGTGGTAGGCAGGTTCTTGGGAGGATTGGTGTCCTCAGAGTTTCAAGTGGGTGCTTGAACACAGGGAGTTGTAGCTTCCATCTGGTTGTAGCCATAAAAACTAGGGTGGCAAGGTGGTGCACGAGAGAATTGTTGTTCTCTGTTATACAGGTCTGTGCCTGTGTGACTGGAAGTTGGCGCTTCCATCCAATTGATGCTGGAACACTTAGGGAGTTGGTGCTTCCTTCTAGTGAGTTCTAGAGAAACTAGAGAGTTGTTTCTCTCAACAAGTTGCAACTTGCAGAACAGAGGTGGTAGCCTCACAATGAGTTGGTGCTCATAAGAATGATAATGTACAAAAAATAAAGATTACTTATCATATCAAGAAGAAGAGGTTTTTCCCTTTATGGGTTTCCTCAAGAAATATCTATCTTTGTATATTTCATGTGTGTGATTGATGTTGAATATTCTATTTCTTACCTCCCTGTATTATTGTGATTGTCATTGAGTCCTTTGTAAAGAGTTTAAAATAAGCATAATTGTTTAAGCACAGTGACAACTGATTCACCCCCCCCTCTCAATTGTCCAACAATTGGTATCAGAGAAAGTTCCCTTTATTTAAGGGTATATCCTAGAGCTTAAACATGACTAGCCATGGATGAGCTTCAACCAATAAGGGCCCCCTGTTCAATGGAACAAAATTTGGCTTCTGGAAAGTTAGGATGAGAACCTACATAATGGTTTTAGGTGCAAATGTCTGGGATGTGGTAGAGACTAGTTATGTAAATCCGGTTGTATTAGCTTCCAAGGATGACAAGCTAGAATTCGTATTCAACGCTAAGGCTATGAATGCTATTCTGAGTGGGCTTGCAGAAGCATAATTTGTAAAAGTTATGCACTTAGAAACTGCCAAAACAATGTGGGACACACTCATTAACAACTATGAAGGTAATGAGAAGGTAAACGATGCCAAGCTTCAAACCTACATATTACAGTTTGAACAACTAAAGATGATTGAGGTTGAGATAGTTAATAAATTCTTCTTAAGATTTGAGGATCCTGTGAATTCCATGAAAGGTCTTGGTGAGAAGATTGAAGGCATATTATTAGTTCAGGATATATTAAGATCTCTACCTGATAGATTCAATCCAAAAGTCTCTGCAATAGAACAACTGGATGATCTTAAGACTCTGTCTATTGATCAACTCCTAGGAACTCTAACTACTTATGAAATGAGGATTAGTAAAGATAAATATACCACTAGAGAAGCATCATTTAAAGCAGATAAGAATGAGGATTCTGAGCTTGATGAAATTGAAGAAAAATTTGTGAGAAGACTAAAGAAAGGATTAGGCAAGTACCAAGGAAAGTTTCCCTTCAAATGTTTTAACTGTGGAAAGATAGGTCACTCTGCATCTAAGTGTCCACATAATAAGAAGGACCAAAACTCTGAAGGTAAAGATAAGTACAAATCCAAAAGATTTGTTAAAAATAAAAGTTTATGTGTAAACAATGATGACTCTTCAGAAGACACATACAATGACTCTTCCTGTGAAGATAAGGTAAATGAATTCATGCTTATGGCCAAAGAGGATTATGATAATGAAAGCATAATAAGTAATGTAGACAATGAAGAAGTCGTGGTTTACTTGGAAGGAGAACTTATCAGTGCTCTATAAGAAATTGCTAGACTAAGATCTAAGAAGAAAAAGAAAAAAACAATTGCTGATACAGTTCAAGAAATACAATAAAGGACCTGATGAAGACTTTGCTCTACTAAAAGTGGAGTTAGAAGAGGCAAAGAAAATAGAGGACATTCTGAAACAACAATTATCAGAAAAGAAGGCAAGATGTGAAGCCATGGAAGAAGAGGTAGTAAGAACTAGGAAAGAGTTGGAGAAGTTTCAAGCCTTGTATCATCAGAATCTGTCAAGTATCAAAGCCTCAGAAGGATTAGCCATCATTCTGAATCATCAAAGGAATCCAAAGTTTAAAATTGGTTTGGGTTATGAAGAGGGATCAAGTAGTGGTCATCCAAGCAACAAAGAACCCATCAAGTTTGTCAAATCTACAACTAGTGACAACATCAAACCTGCAGAAACAAAGGAAGATAATCAACCACCAAGGAGGAGTAAAGAAAAAGGTAATAAAACTAAATCTGTAGAACAAATAAATAATACACCCTCTACTCAAGGAAACCATCAGCATGGAAGAAATCGACCTGTTCAAAGAAGACAACCATTTTCCAGGTACAAAGATTTTTTCTATGGATATTGTTTCTACTGTTCTAACTTTGGCCACAAAGTTGTAAATTGTTCCTTAAGATTTAGACATAAGAAATCAAGATACCCAAGGAATAAATATTTTCCACAACAAAGAATGAGACAACCAAGTAACAAACAACCACAGATTGCAAATAGTCAAATTAAGTTTAGAGACATGCAACTGAGGAGGTCAAGAAATAATGAACAACCAATGAGTAGACAACATTACAACAATCACTTTGACCTATTGAACAATGAGCTTGAATGCTATAACTGTCGTAACTTCGACCGCAAAGCTGCAAACTTCCATATGAAGAATTACAAAGCAGATCCAAGGATAAATCTCTTAGCTAGAAAGGCCAACACATGGAAAATGAAAGATAGTGAAAAATGTGGTCTAGTACTTTCAACTCAAAAACAAAAGGACTCCTGGAATATAGATAGTGGATGTTCAAGCACATGCCTGGAGACAAGGATAAGCTTCTGTCTATAAGTAAAATCAAAGCAGGAAATGTGATCCTTGAAAATGATGAACCAGGTAAAATCAAGGATAAAGGGATGGTGAGTTTGAGTAATGGAAAAGGAGATTCTCAGGATGATCTACCTGTAGATGATCTGAAACATAATTTGCTCAGTATAAGTTAAATGTGTGACAGAGGCTGTGAAGAGGTGTTCATGTCCAAAAATTGTAAGGTAAAAAATGTAAACTTAGGACAAGTGGCAGATAAAGGCATAAGGACAGATAATGATGTTGATACTGAATCCTCCCATGCAAGAAAAGAAGAAGTAGAAGAAGAATCTTGTCATAAGCCAGAAGCATAAGTTGTGAAGGTTGAGAAGTCAAACACCCAAATCAAGTTCTTGAACAACTCCATGACCTTGGATGAGGTCTTGGATACAACAAGGAAGAAATCAATACTCCTAATAAGTCTAACACATGTCCTTCATTTGTAAAAAGGGAAAGAAGGTATGAGAGTGTTTGTAATGGTTTTTTCTTGTGATGAATATGGTCATAAAAGCCTTGGATTGTAGGCATCATGGAAGAAAAACGAAGTTGTTGTAATAGAAGATAAGAGAAGAGTGACAGGGGGAGTCATTCAGCTATGACAAGAAAAGGTTGATGAAGGAGTCCCAGTAAGAGAGGTGGGCAATATTGAAGTCTGCTATAGAGGACACATCTGAAGATGAAGATTAACAGGTCCAAGAATAAGGAGGAGAAGACTCTGAGTTAGATACAAATACTCTGCAGGACTCAAATAAGAGAATCCATCCTGTCAGGGAGAGTATGTATTGGTTGAATATATAATACCTTCGACAAGTACTTCAACAGCTCAGGGGGAGCATGTTTTCTTTGACATTGATTTCAAAGGGGTAGAAAAGGCATGTTCTGGATGCTACAGTTGGAGATCTAAGTAGAACAATGCAGTCTTTTAGGGTTGCCATCAATGCCAAAGGGGGAGATTGTTGGCATGTTTCTAGGTAGAGTGTGCTTATCATTGATGGCAAGAACAACAACTATGTTGGCATGTTTACAGGTAGAGTGTGCTTGTCATTGATGGCAAGATCAGAGTGTACATCGACGGAAAAACAAGAACAACTTAAGCTCAGGTGAAGAATCAAACAATATGAAGAGATCAAAGCTCAGGAGAGATAGTGTTCTGAGATGCGCAGATGAGATCCCATACATTAAGGTTCGTAGAAGGATCAAAGGTTGTGGCTCGCAGAAGGATCAAAGGTAAGCTCATGTGAAGAAGAAAACAATGTGCAATCCAAGCTCAGAGAGGAATAATGCAGATTTTCACGCAGAGCGTAGGTGTGCACTAGGGATGAGGTTAATTCCATTACCAACGCTTGGGGGAGATAGCATTCTTGGAAACGCAGATGAGACCCAAAGTCATCAGGACTCGCAGAACCTTTGAAACTTAGAAATTCTTCCAAGTCGGGAGGATGCATAAGCTCAGGAGGAGTGGCGACAGTGGTCGTTGGATCACCAATCCCGAATACCTGATGTCCATTAGATCAGAGTCCAGTGACCAGAGGAAGCACATAGGAGAAGTACAGATCTGATCCATTGGATCCAGAGGACGCATGGTGAGAGATCAACGTTTCACTAACTCGCAAACTAGAAAAGTCAAAGGTAAGAGTTGTAGGAACTCGTGATGTCCGAGTTCGCGAGTTGATCTAGACCGTTAGATCATGGGGAATTGTGAGTCATTGATCTGACACTTGCAAATATCGGGAAGGCATGAGACAAATACCCGAGGAGTTGGGAGCCACAACAATCTTAACTGTTCATCTAGAAAGGACACATGGCAGCCGATAAAGTAGATTCGCAGAATCGTGAAGTCCGATTCTGCGATATTGATCACAGCTGTTGGATCGAGGAATGTTGAGGGCCATTGATCTGGAGCAAGTTTCATAAAATCAAGAGTCAGGAGAAGGGAGCTGAGTATCCCTCCAACTTCGTGAAATGCAAAGTCCTGATAAGATCTAGACCATTGGATCACAGAGGGCTGTGGGCCATTGATCTAGAGTATTTAGGATATTGGGAGTTGGTAGAGTTAGGGTTGACTCACGTTCAAACACTCGACACGTGAAGTCATGATTTGATCATAGCCATCGGATCAATTTCAAGTGGAAGGACATGATAAGATAACAGAGATGCATCGCAGAAATATTGAACCGTCGATCCAAGATCCTGATCGAACGAACAACATTTACTTCGGATATAAAGATGCGATGAGGTTACACTCAGGAAAGTTTGAGATTTGAAATTCTCGGAATGCGAAGTTCCGTCAACTGTCATATCTAGAGATCAGACAATGATCATTAGATCAGGGAGATCTATGTCATTAGATTACATCAACAAATCACGTCCTCAAGGAAATGTGGTAGACCACGTCAGCAAAGGGAATATGGGAAACCACGTCAACAAGTACACATTTCATCTAACCATTGAGACCAAGGATCGTGCATGGACAAAGGAAATAAGGTAGAGCCATCGATTGAAGAGGACATATGTCAATAGATCTTCAATTCCAAAATATATCCAGTCCACATCAACAGGGTTTGAGACTTGAAACTCTCAGAGCCTGGATCACAAAGTAAATCTCAGCCGTTGATGTAGGAAGGTGAGAACTGGTCTGCAGACTTGAGAGGATATATCTGAACCATCCATTAAAGAGTACCATCAAGATCATGAGATCGATGATCATGCTCCATTGTAGGGCCAGAACATGCTCGATCCTTAATTTTTCATGAGCAAGACACAATTGAAACCATGGTATTGGAGAAAGGATGCATGGAGGCTTGTAATGAATTGTGGGGAAAAAAGTGGGTTTCCCTCAAACCTCCTATGGACGCGCCTGCAATCATGTGGTCACATGAATCTCATAGCCCAATGTCATATTGTGAGAAGAAGCTAGTACTCAATAAATGGAGATCGGGAAGCACCTTTTGAATAAGCGCTTGGTCACCGCTGGTGGTCACGCGAAGGAAGGGGCTTAGAAGCCAAAGAATCCATAGTTGACTGGCTGTAACTGACAGAGAAGACGAAGAGTCTTTACTGGCAGAGAATCTAAGGAATCTCAGCATAATGCCCTCTGATGATGAACGCATGGAACATAACCGCCAGAGAAGATGAAGAGTTGCCATGATGACCAAGAGATGACTCGACGTGAGAAAAGAATGCATAATAGAGAAGTGGAGTGATTATATTGTTGAGCTATGCAGGAGTGAGGAAGAGCTGTATTGAACAACCTGTAGGGAAGAACAGTGACAAAGTGAAGAGCATACAGAGGAATTGCAACATGAAGTATGCAGAAGGTGCACATAGAGTATAAAGACGTAGAACACAGAAGAGATGTTGGCTGTTGTTGAGTGTGATTCATGCGGGTTGAAGCATGAGGTGTGCAGAAGCCGAAGTGCATAAGCAGAAAGGAACAAAAACACATATTTGAGAGAAGAATAGAAAGCGCAACAGACGTGAGGAGAGAGACACTGATGCAGGTAGAGCATAACAGTGTAGCAGAACAATGATGAGACTAGTAAGCCATAGATAAATGTTGTATCACTGTGATAAAGTTGTAAAAATCAAAGATTTATATTTCAGGATGGTAGAGAGGTGCTTGGGAGGATTGGTGTCCTCAGAGTTTCAAGTGGGTGCTTGAACACAGGGAGTTGTATCTTCCATCTGGTTGCAGCCAGAAAAACCAGGGTGGCAGGATGTCGCAAGGGAGAATTGTTGTTCTTTGTTATACAAGTTGGTGCCTATGTGACTGGAAGTTGGTGCTTCCATCCTGTTGGTGCTGGAACACTTAGGGAGTTGGTGCTTCCTTCTAGTGGGTGCTAGAGAAACCAGAGAGTTTGTGCTCTCAACAAATTGCAGCTTGCAGAATAGAGGTGGTAGCCTCACAATGAGTTGGTTCTCATAAGAATGATAATGTACAGAAAATAAATATTACTTATCATATCGAGAAGAAGAGTTTTTTCCCTTTATTGGTTTCCTCAAGAAATATCTGTCTCTGTATATTTCATGTGTGTGATTGATGTTAAATATTCTATTGCTTACCTCCCTTCATTATTGTGATT
>ML801486.1:71450-88119 GCA_009831015.1 Picea engelmannii | reverse complement strand
GATGTGGGTTTTGAAGATGGGATTTTGATTTTGATTTTTAGATATGAGTTTTGGGGTATTCTTCCTCTTTCCCTAATTCTCTCCATATCACTCTCTTCATCTCTCTCCACTCCCTCCTCATCCTCTCCCTCTTCCTCTTCTTCCAGTCTACACTCTTCCACTCTTCCCATTTTACCTCATCTTTGTCTTCTACCCTCCTCCCCTCTGCCTCTCTCCCTCCCTCTCTACCTCTCTCCATTTTTCTATATTCCACTCCCTCCTATCCATCTCCCTCTCCTTCCACTCCTCCTTTCTCTCCCTCTCCCTCTACTCCTTCTCCATATTCATCTCCCCCTCTTCCCGTCCTCTTTTTCTCCTCCCTCCTCTCTCACTTCCACTTTTCCTTCCTCGTTATCTTCATTTTATTCTCCCTCTTCCTCCTCCCCCTCTTCCTTTTCCTCTTTCTCTTATCCCTCACCCCAATGTTATTTTTCTCTTCCTCTCCTGCTATATTCTTGTAAGTTCCCAAGTTATATTGGGGAATCACTTAGCAATATAGTCAAATAAATTTTAAGTGGGATTTCTTGAGGATTCTCTCATTCTAGGTGAAAGGAGCATGCCAAGGATGACATAGTTGCATGTTTGTAGCATTGTATTTAGATATATTTTCTATACTTATTAGAATTTCCCTTCCACCCTTACTAGGGCTTTCTCATTTCTTCTTCTCTTAGAAAATCCCAAATAAAAATATAGGAAGTTGAGTTATGTGTAGAAGCCAAAAATCATTTGAATTATAGTTAGTTCACATATATGGCCTTAATTTGAAAGACTATCACTGAGATAAGTAGCATAACGTAGAAATGACTCATGGTTCTTCCTTTTCTTAGTTTGTTTGGCTTACACATAATGAGACAACTCGTGGTTTTCAAGTTAAGTAGAATGACAAGAAGATCCAACATTGTTTTTCTCTCAATGATTTAGGGTTTATAATTTTGATTCACTCATTTGGATTACACATGATGAGATAACATAGGGTTTGAAATGAAAAAATAAGAAGATATTTTGGTAAAAAGACAACTGTATAGTCACACAAGGAGAGATTTTGTTCACAATATTACTATTTGTAGGTGATCTAATTTGAGAACACTCTAGCAATCCAAGTTGTTCACAAGGAAAGCAATAATAATAATCTAAAGCCTCTCAGGAAATTGGGGTTTACAAGTTAAGTATAATGATGAGAGGAATGTTATGAATAAAAATGATAAAAAGTAAATGAATAGCAATTCATTATACTTGTGTCCAATGTACTTGCATTAAAAGGATGAAAAGAGAGCAAAAATGGACATACTTTGTCAGTTTATCCACTACTACCACGATGTCGATATTTTCTTTAGATTTGGGTAAACCTGTAATAAAATACATTCAAACTTCTTCCCAACGTTGAAATCATATAGGTAATGGTTGCAGGAGAACTGACATCTTGATTGTCTCTCCCTTATTCTGTAAGCATGCCACACATTTAGAAACAAACTTTTGAACATCAATTTTAAGAGCTTCCCGAAAAAACACTTCTTGATCATGTGGTAAGTTTTCAAGAGCCTTGAATGTCCTTCTATAGAATAAGTGTGCAACTTGTTGGCAACCAATTCAATTTTTTCTATTGTCCTATAAGCTGCCTACACTTATGTCTTCTGAACTTCAAATTGTTGTCGCATTTTTTAAATAGACAATATTTTGATTTCTTGCGACACTTGCAAATTGGTCTCCTTTAAGTTTTCACGACTATAAACGTGAAAACTTTTCCTTTCGAGGTCACATTTCAATCACTATATGAATTGTCGTCATATTTTATCGATATTTTCTATGGAACTTACCTTTGGTTTATCGTTATGTGGCTGAAAGGATTTTCGAACTATGCCTATTTGGACATTCTTATACTGATTGCATAACTTGATTTTATTAAACTGGTGAGGCATTGAGCATATAGATTTATATTTTTGTGACTTGCCTAGTCATTGAATTGCATAGGGGTCATGATTTATTTTTGTTTTTATATATGATGTGATCCTTATGATAATCTTTTTATGGCTCTTGGCTTGTAAATTTTATGAGTATCAATTGGCACAATGGTTTAAAACTTTTGATTTATACATTGGCACATGGTTAACATTTGGGGTTGGTTACACATTGAATGTCAATGGTTTAAAAACTATAGTTGTGTTGGTGCGTTGGCATAACACTCACCATTTGATTTTTTGGTTTTGAACTATGCTATGATTGTTTGAACAAAGGATGAACTTGGCGGTTGTACTTTACCATAACTATTGTGCATGGCGGTGAATAAATCCACCACCCTCACATGCGCACATTAATGCTCTCCCCTTTGATTGTTCATTGTTGTTAGACTGAATGACTCTGCTCCCGTGCGTTGGTGAATTCGAACCAAACCCTTACCATGTGCTCACACCATGACCCCAGTCGTCCGAGTTGAACCCAATAGGAGCCAGGCCCTGTTGATGTTTGACAGTGCCCGTAGTGACCTCGAGGAAAATGGGTGGCTTCCATTTATACAAAAATTCGAGGGTTTTAACCTCTGCGTAGCTCGACAATTTGCTTTGACCTTTGATGGCTGTCGAGCCAAGGTCGATGATTTTCAATTGGAAATTGATGAACACTTTATCAGTCTTGCTATGGATTTTCCTGCCACTGGACAATGATGGTCCAAGAATTGCAAAGTAGAGGAGGTCCCATGGACACTGCTCTTCCAGTCGCGTAAAATTACCTCCTGTGATAAGGGTTTGCCAGTAACTATGCTTAAACATCATTGGCATGATTTATTGATGATAATCAAATAGTTTATCACCTGTGAAGGTCGGTACGGGTTTTTTTTCTTACACCACCTTCATTTGCTTATGATTTTTATGGGTTATCAGCTCAATATGCCCTATTATTTGCATAGAAGCCTGTTTAAAATGTCTAAGAAGTACAAAAGAAATTAGGCTGATAGTAGCCTTTTTCATTATGGGCTGGTTAAGCTTATTGTTGTCTGTCATTTGAGTCTACACAGAGATTGTTGGAACAATTTCATTGCTCAGAATGATTTTGAGGATTCGAACCCTACACAGGTCGACAAACCAGTGGTGAGTGAGGTCAAGGTTGTACCTCCAGTACCCTACCATACCCTACTACCTAAACCCTTGGCCGACCTTCCTACCGACCTACCCCATACTATGAATAAGAGTGTCAAGACTGTTAAGCCTATGGGCAAAAAGCACAAATCAAATCTCACTGCAAACGCCAAAGGGAAGAAGAATGCACGTTTAATTTCGCGGATGGCAAGAAATAAGCCAAAACCTCCTGTCGAGCCAAACCCTATCGTGTTGAGTGAGGACTCTAACTCGGAAGTAGAGCGTTTCTTGGCTAGAAAATACCCCTATTCACAAGGTTTGTGTGTCGAACCCTCATATGAATTTGTGTCAAACCTACCCCCCTGCCTACAGGATGACCCTAACTACCCAGGCATTAAGTTGCCTTGTGAAGCCCCCGGTCATTTATCCAAACCCTCTTCTGCTCTGTCTAAAACCCCATTGCCACCCTGTGATCAATGCAGTTCGTGGTTAGAGCGATATTATCTGGATGTTCCTATTCTTCAGTCAAGAATTCACTCTTTGGAGGACCAGGTTGCACTGCTTACTAGTCAAAGGGCTAAGCTACAAGCCACTGATAAGAAACAAAGGATGACAAGCTCCATCTTGTTTAAAAATGTGGAATTAGCCACAACTGTCGTGAATTCTAAGTTGGCATAATTGAACAGCCTTGACATCACACAGGTATATTTCGATATCACTTGTTTATGTAACGATTCGAATTTGGTTTTAAACAGTTCTCTTTACAACATTGATTGGCTCGGTTACATTGTACGCATTCTATACATAGCTTTGCTTTGACTAAAATGGATGTTCGTTTTCCCATTTTAGCTTCCATTGGATTTTCATCGATTTGATTGATCTTGTTTTGGATTTGATTTGTTTGATTGAGTTAAAACGGATGCTCTGCTGTCAATCAAATCTGTTTGTACTTATTCAAGACAGGAAGTGTTTCTCATATCCAATTTAGAACACAATCGCATTTCGTTTTGATTTCGTTATAATGCATACGCTATGATTGGCAACAATTTTGATATGATTAATTGTTACGGTTTTATGTCCCATATGACTTTCGAGCAACAGGAATATAATCCGGATCATTTCCAACGTGACTCTATACAAACACACCCAAATCATGAATAGATTCAATTCATAACGATTATTATAAAAACCCAGCCGGTTAATTCGAATTGGTTTACTGTTAGCTCGACCATGTTATCAGTTGGATTCATAATGGCAATGGATACTCTGTTTGAATTTGATTCATAGAACAAGATTGACTATATCTAGATTCACGATTTATTTCTATATTAAACTCAGTCATGATTTGTTTCGATTGTTTGCCCAGTTTACAATTATCACTTCTGTCGATTCTACTATGGTTGTGATCACTATTAATTGATCCTGTATGTTGACTGTGCAAGGATCAACGATCGAAATCTATGACAAATTCTGTTTGATTGATGCTATTACGTATGATTTCATTTACCCATAATCAAAACAGTCTTTCTATCTTTGTATTCGATTAAATGACTTGAATCTTGTTGCTATATTGTTATAACTATAACGGGTGGAAAGTGATTTTGTTGGATAGGATTGTATCTATTTTTCAACAATCACATATGATATGTTTTTCAATTGGATATGAAACAATCTTATTGTTGTTCGATTGTGACTCATTTACCCGATTTTGTGGTAACAAAAGAACAGAGTATTCCTATCTCTGTTTTCAATCGATTCATTTTGATCATGTTTAATGATGAATGATAAAATCATTTTGATTCGTTTTCAAATAATCATTGGAAGATAATTGGATTTAATTCTTTTAAAAAGATTTGATTTGATTTCAATTCTGATCCTGTATGTTATTTTAGACTAGCTACAGAATCAAATGATTCTGTAGCTAAGTCTGTAGAATCACATTTTTATTGTTTTATTAATAAAATATATCTCTAATTTGTGATTTATGGTCCATTTCAGGTCAATTCGAAATGGTATTGGATTTGATGAGAAGTTAGAGGATATTTGAGATATTTTACTTGCATTTTAATTTCCTAGTTTAGTTGATCTTGGGGATATTTTCCCAGATTATGTAAACAGTTTGATATTATCCACATGGAGGTTTTACCCTGTGGAAATACTTATATATACTCATTATTTTTGTAATAACATCATCCTCATTCGTGGGAGAACAAGGATATGGAATTTTAATACAGACTGAGACAAAATTTGATATTCTGCTACAACTTTAGCTTTTCATAATATCAATATTTTGTTCATGTTCTTGTGTATCAATTTGCATTTGGTTAATGACTACTTTAGCTATCTTAATCTTTTTTCAAATGATATAATTTAATCACTTTAATCCATATCTGATTTCTCCTAGTGTTTAAAAAAAAAACATAGCAATTGTTTAATTCAGTTTGTGAATGCCAAATTTCTCTTCTTCATAAGTTGAATTATCAAGTATAAGTTTTTGCATAACAAGTTTCCCTTATTGCAGAGATTTATAAATCATATAATTGTTATGATTTTTTTATGTCTTGTTTGTCCTGTAAACAACTCAAAGAGCAGCACAACCTATCGTTTACGAGAAGCTTCTGGATTAACCGGTGCGAGTTTCCTTCCTCCGACCAACTTCAAAGTCATCATACACAGGACAAATTGAGAGCGTTTCTAGGTTAGTTAGTCATATGTTTGTTTAGTATATTATTAGTAGTTTAGTTAGATATATATATGTGTTTTAGTATATTAGATTGTTTAATTTCAATAAGTTTAATTTCTTGTTTATAAAATTATAAAATCAAAAAAGAAATACCTTTCTCTGTCGTAGGACAAATTGCAAATGAGTTTTATAGGTTTTATTCAAATCTGCAAGTTGTAGATAATGTACATTTGTGAATAAGTTATAATTCAATTAGTAATTAAATAGTTAATTAGTAGAGTTAGTGTAATAGTAATTAGTAGTTTGTATATAGAATAGTTAGAGTAGTTTATATTTAGTTTTAGTTTAATTTATTTAGTAGTTTGTTTTAATTAGATTAGTTTGTGTTTTTTTTTAGTTAGTTTATGTTTATTTAGTTTTAGTTAGTTTGTTTTGTTTAGTTTTAGTTTAGTTTGTTTAGTTATAGTTAGATTAGTTAGTTTAGATTAGTTTTCTCTTTGGTTTTCTTAGAACCTTAGAACGACCAACGGAGCCGTTAAACCCGTCAGGGTGGTCCATTCCAAACATCTTGGGTTATTTAGACAACCCCGGACCGGTTCCACTCTCTCAGTTGACGGACGGTCAATTTCGCCCGTCAACAAATGGCGCTAGAAGGAGGGCATGAACTTAATTAATGGCACGAGGCGGTTGCAAGACTACTCCACCACCTAATCGCACACCTATAGTGACTAGAAGCCATTCAAATGATAATATTCCCCCTCAAACAACAACTAATTCAACCAACGATCCACAGATCACAGTTGAGCCAACAACCCTAATCCTACAGGTGGTGACTTCCAAGAGATCGTTCGTCAATCTCTTATTAAAACACATAGTGCCTTAGCTAGTCTTAGGCAACCAAACCGTCTGTGGGGTCAACCTTTAGACTTCTCTGATATCCAAGAACAATTAGGTGACACTAACCTCACTGTGAATCCTACAGATCCAAACTTAAATCCTACTGCAGGAGGATCTGGGATACCTCCTTCACCACCTCCCTCATATCCTTCTTCTTCTGGAGGGGATTCCTCATCAGACAAAGGCACCTCACCTTCTTAGCCTTCCACACCCACTACCCCAATGGCAAATCAGAACAACCCTGCTAGACCCTGGTTGGACCAGGATGATGTAGCTGTACCTAGAGCCCAACACCCTTTACCCAAACACCCGGAGAAATGGCTTCCCAAGTTTGACCCTGATTCAAAACAGATAGCTGAAGATCATATCAAAAAATTTATGTTAGCCATTAGACTCCGCAATGTTGAACATGAAGATGTTGTCTGTAGGTTGTTCCCTTATACTTTTGAGGGTAATGCATCCACTTGGTACTTTGCCCAACAAACCCATACCATCGTGTCTTGGGAAAAGTTTGAGTCATGCTTTTTGGAAAAATTCGGAGATGGTAAACCTCCAGAAGTTTTAGTCATGGATCTTTCAAGCTTAAAAATGAACCCAAAAGAAAAAGTTAAAGATTTTAATCAAAGATTCTTAACACTTAAAAATTGAATCCCTGCAGATTCTATGCCTGCTGAGAGTCTTGTAATAACTTATTACACTAAAGCTCTACATCAAAGTATAGCTATTTGGGTCAAACATTCTAAAAAGGCCACGTTGTTAGAAGCCTTCGAGGAGGCTACCCAGATTGAAAAGGATATGCTTAGTCTTAAGGACTCTTCTAGCAACGAAACTGAAACTATTTCTTCTTCCAAAAAGAAGATTGAAATTCTCCCCAGAGCCACACAAAGTAAAACACAACCTGAAAACTATGATTTGGAAAACCTAACCAAAGTTGTTCAAAAGCTGTCAAATCAAGTTATAGACTTAAAAAGGTCGAATGAAGAAGATTCCTCGAGTAAAGGACCCTACAAACCTCCTTTCCGAAAGCCCTTTCCTACCAATCGACCTAACCCAACTCCTGAAGGTTTAAATCTAGAAAGTTTGCAATGTGCTCTTCAAACAATTCTAGAAGCCCAAGATAACTTGATACCTCCTGAGATCCCTCAGGAGGAAGCAGAACCAGAGACATTTCAAGAAGAAGAGTCTTCTCCAAACATTTTTGGACACTTCTTGGATAGTATCTTTCAAGCGAACTTCGAGACTGTTCACCCTTATAACACTAGGAGTAAGACAACAAACAAGCCTTCTACCGAGAACACTACAACTTCACCTCTGAAGCCATCTAAATCAGCAGAAGCTAAACAGAGTAATGTCAGCCCTAAATTAGATTATGATGTTGTTGAAGATCTTAAAAAATTAAGGGCTAACATTTCTATTTATGAGTTGTTGAAGTTTCCATTTTTGTTACAGAAAATGTTGCAAAATATTTCAGAGAACGACAAGAATGGTAACTCAAATGGTAACAAGGTTGTGCAAAGCAAAGTTTCGCAGAAGACTTCCACTAAAAATAATCCTGATCCTCAAGATAAAGGAAGCCTTCCTGTAACCCCTATAAATAATGTAAATAATGTAAATAATGTAGATAAAGTAGCATTAGAAATTGCGAGCAAGAAACCACAAGCTACTACTCTAAGTACTCGCAAGAATGCACCTCCTTTTCTTTTAACTTTCGAAATTTTCAATAGAAATGTGCATAATTGTATGGTTGACTCAGGAGCGTCATCTAATGTGATGCCTTGGTCTGCCTGCCAAAAGATTAACGCCGAAGTAGAACCATCTTCTTTGAAAATCATACAACTTGATCGAACGGATGTTAAAGTTATAGGCGAACTAAAAAATGTATTGATTAGATTATCGTCCAACCCAACGGTTCATCAGGTTATTGATATAATTGTGGTGGATATTACAGAAGTGTATGGTCTGTTTTTTAGCAGGGACTGGTCGGAGCAGCTGCATGGTTACTTCACAACGGACTGGTCTCACTTATGGCTTCCAGAGAACGGTAAGCCCAACAAGATCAGGGTGAATCGTGAGCGTTACCTCAAGTTCACGGTCACAGATTTGAACGATCCCAACGAACCATATACACCTCTTGCTGATTCACCCGAAGTCCAAGGGATTGACACCTTCTTCGGAAATTTCATGGTTGAGGTTTCACCTATCAACAATCTAGAACAACAGTCCGAGATCGTAGCATATATGCAACCAACAACTTCTATGCAACAGTCCCATGTACCTGATGGAAACCAAATTTGGTCTCTATATTTTGACGGTTCTAAGTCTAAAGAAGGAGCTGGTGCAGGCTGCATCATCATCGATCCGGCAGGTAACAAGACATTAATGGCTTGTAGACTAGAATTTGAATGTACTAACAATACTGCAAAATATGAGGCTTTACTGCAAGGTCTCAGAAAAGATTTGGACATGAACATTCAAAATCTGGTTGTATTTGGCGACTCTGAAATAGTAGTTAGATAGGTAAGAGACTCTATACACTATCTTTCCCCGCATCTCAAAAGTTACCAGTCTGAGGTATGGAGTTTAATGAACAAATTTTCCGCTTTCAATATAAATTCCATTCCTAGATTAAATAATGCTGAAGCAGATCTACTAGCTAATGTAGCCTCTAAACTTCTTCCTGTAGAGTGTTTGTCCCCAAATGCATTCTCAGTCGAGCTATTGTTTCGACCATCTATTCCTGACAATATCACAAACTGGAGAGAATTTGACGATGATCAGCAGATCATTAACTTTCTGCACATGGAAGAAACCTTTCAAGGCACAGTGATAGATGAGTGCATGCACGACGACAATTTGCACGACTTTACGGTAATACCTGATCCGAAATCTCTTGAAGCTCTGTCAGACATGGTAAATTTCATACCCAAATCCATAGTTAGATTAGAAAAGTTTTATGATTTTGAAGATAAATTTAAAAAGACGGTCAATTGTAAAACTAATAGTTCCTCGTTGTCTTATGAAAAAGTTAATTTAGGAACTAGTGAAAATCCTCAGTGTATCAACTTAGGCTTGGGATGTTCTAGACAAGAAAAAGCTGCTTTTGTCAAATTGTTTAAATAATTTAAGGATGTATTTGCATGTACATACGGTGATCTCAAAACGTTCGATCCTAATATTATACAGCATGTCATCCTGATAAAGCACCAAACCTTACCCTTCCAACAGAAATTGAGGAAAATGCATCCTAAACTTGAACCGACCGTTCAAAAAGAATTGAATAAACTCCTAAGTGCTAAAATAATTTTTCCGGTTAGACACACTCAATGGGTTTCCAACCTTGTCCCAGTTCAGAATAAAAACGGGGAAATCTGACTTTGCGTCGATTTCCGAAACCTCAATAGAGCGTCTGACAAAGACAACTATCCTGTCCCTCCCATGGAACATATCCTTCAAAAAGTATCTGGTTCCGAGAGGCTATCCTTACTGGATGGTTTCTCATGATACAACCAAGTCTTGATGTCTCCGCCAGACCAACTAAAAACTACCTTCCATACCCCGTGGGGAACTTATGCTTATCGCAAAATGCCCTTTGGATTGATTAATGCTGGTGCTACCTTTCAGAGAGCAATGGACATTGCTTTTCGAGGCTTAATCAATCACTCCTTAGTAGTTTACTTAGATGATGTAACCATTTACTCTAAAAACAAAGACGATCATCTAGCTCACTTACGAGCCATTTTGCTACGATGTCGTAGATACGACATCTCCTTAAACCCAAAAAGTCCATCTTTGCAGTAGAACAGGGTAAACTACTAGGATTCATTGTGTCTAGTAATGGGATGATTATTGACCCCTAAAGGACTCAAGTCATCGCTAAACTTCCCCCACCTACATCCAAGAAATCCATGCAGTCTTTCCTAGGCCAGATTAACTTCGTGAGAAGATTTGTCCCCAACTTCTCCGAAATGGTCAGGCCTCTTCAGAACCTGATTAAGAAAGACACTCAATATCACTGGGGACCCACATAAAACCAATATTTTAATGCTAAAAAGAAGGCCATAATAGATGCTCCGTCTCTCATTAGCCCTGACTTCTCTCAAGATTTTACACTCTATACTTTTGCCTCTGATCATTCCTATGTCGTAGTCCTAACTCAGAATAATTTCGAGAACAACGAAGTACCCATCACCTTTATGAGCTCTGCTTTCAAAGGTGTTGAACTTAACTACCCAGCGGTCAATCGGCAAGCCTACGCTATTTTCAAAGCAGTTAAGCACTTTCGGTCCTATATTTTGAAGTCAAGGACGAAAGTCATTGTCCCCTACCCTGCTGTAAGGATCTTGTTAGTGCAGAAGGAGTTAGGAGAGAAGAGAGCCAACTGGGTCACCTCCTTGCAGGAGTATGACTTGGAAATCACCCCAGCTCAGATCGTAAGAGGCCAAGGGTTGTGTAAGTTGGTTGTTGATTCAGAAACATGACATCAAGAAGATAGTGATACGCCAAACCTAGAACAACGCGATCAAAGTTTGATTTGTTGCGCATAAAACCTCGTAAGTCCTTGGTACGACGATATTAGATTCTGTCTTGAACATGGATCAGAACCCCGTCGCCTTGACCCTGCCAAGAGAAGAGCGTTGAGACTAAAGTCTGCCTCCTTTCATCTAGTTAACGGTATACTGTTTCGTCAGAATTTTGATGGCGTACTGATGCGTTGTCTCGAGAAAGATGAAGCAGAAAGAGTCTTGCTTGAGTTGCATGCAGGAGAAGTTGGTGGTCACTTCGGTGGCGACACCACTGCTCATAAGGTTTTAAGAGCCGGTTACTAATGGCCCACACTTTTTAGGGACGCCCATGCCTTGTGTCGTAAATGTATCATTTGTCAGAAAGCGTCAGGACGGTTACAAAAACCAGCCTTTACCTTGCAACCCGTCTCAGTGGATTCTCCTTTCCAGCAATGGGGCCTTGATATCATAGGTCCTGTTAACCCTCCATCCTCGCAACAACACAAGTATATTGTGACAGCCACAAACTACTTTACTCGATGGTCCGAAGCTGCTGCGCTAAGAACTATTAACACAAGTCAGGTGATTGCTTTTCTGAACTCGAATATTATCACTCGTTTCGGTATCCCTGATTGTCTAGTCTTTGACAACGCTTCATACTTTTCTTCTCTTGAGATGAGTGAGTTCGCTTTGGAGAAAGGAATAAAGTTGAAATATTCTGCTAGTTACTACCCCCAGGGAAACAACTTAGCAGAATCAACCAACAAGAACTTGATCAAAATTATCAAGAGAACCGTGGCTGAAAATCACAAGAACTGGCACAATGCACTACTGAACGCACTGTGGGATGATAGGGTGACACCCAAAGCCGCTATAGGGAACTCCCCCTTTTTTCTCGTTTATGGAAGAGAAGCCATTCTGCCACCTCACATTATTCTTCCTTCGCTTCAGTTGTCACAAAAGGTCCAAGAAGAAGATTGTCCCCCTTTAGAAAACCGAATTAACGCTTTGATGAAGTTGGAAGAAGTAAGAACCCAAGCTAAGCGTAAGTTAAACCAACATCAACAATTGATTAAAAGCTGGTTCGATTCTAATTCTTCTTCTGATAGGAATTTTGAAGTAGGCGATCTCGTCTTGAAGTGGGACAAACCACACGAAGGAAAGGGTGAGCACACCAAGTTTCAAAACTTATGGCTTAGGCAATTTTTAATTGCTGAAAAGTTGGGTCCTAGTTCCTTTCGATTACAGAATCTTGAAGGATAGCTTGACACCTATCCGGTGAATGGCCAAGCCCTGAAAATATACTTTGCTTGATAACCACCCTTGTATATTATGTAAATATTTCGTTTTTGTTTGCATTTTTCGTTTGCTTTCTGTTTTGGTTTTGATTTGAATTGATCAGTTTTTTGTGTTTTTTGAAAAATATGCATACTTGTACACTGAGCCATTCAGACAAAGACCATAGAAAAATTTCTTCGCTGAAATAACTTCTGAAAGTTTGTACAAACATCAGTGATGTATTACTGATATCTATGTTGGAAAATTTTGTTTTTTGAAAGAAGTTTTACTGATTTCAATCTCTGAGAAAAGTTTGTCATGATCATCTATTATCTTTTTACGCTGTCCCTTTTCCGTAAAGGAAAGACTCAAAAAGATGTCTCCCTGTTGTAGGAAGTTGTTTTTTTTAAACATTTCTGGAACTGAATAAAGGACAGTGCTAAATTTTTTTTGATGAGGTCAAAAAATATGTTAAAATATCAAGACTTTTAGCGTCACCCCGCTCAGCTATATATCTACAAAAGAAAAACAAAATAAAAATATTAATAAGAGCTGTGGGAAGTGCTTGTAAACCCGCCGGGATACTGAACAGGTCCGCTGGCAGCAGGTAAATGCATGCATGGTGCCAAGACAACTTCGTTGGGGTACTGAATAGGCCCGCTGGCAGCGAAGTAATGTCGGGTACATGAAAATCTAAAAAAAATATGAGAAACCTCTTTAATGTCCTTTATTCTGATCTAGAACTTCTTGACAGGATACAGACGTCAGAGTGGGTTAAATGGCAACCATGTCGAGGCTATGGATGCTTGCTGGAAGCAGTGGCCATGCCAACAGTATTGAAGATTTTATCTTTAATATCGTGACTTGCTGAGCTTAAGACTGTTATCAATTTTCATCTTTTAAAACATCACTGGAAAAGATGGTAAATAATGATGTTTGTACGATTTTCTGGTTGTTGTTTTTGAGTTGAAATTTTCTTTTGCTATCCTAATCTAAATTTATTTATTTTGACAGAGATAACTGCTTCTACTAGTGTTTCGCCATTGTTGGCAGCCAATTCAATTTTTTCTATTGTTCTATAAGCTGCTCACACCTATGTCTTCTGAACTTCAAATTGTTGTCGCATTTTTTAAATAGACGATATTTTCATTTCTTGTGACACTTGAAAATTGGTCTCCTTTAAGTTTTCACGACTATAAACGTGAAAACTTTTCCTTTCGAGGTCACATTTCGATCACTATATGAATTGTCGTCATCTTTTATCGATATTTTCTATGGCACTTACCTTTGGTTTATCGTTATGTGGCTGAAAGGATTTTCGAACTATGCCTATTTGGACATTCTTATACTGATTTCATAACTTGATTTTATTAAACTGGTGAGGCATTGAGCATATAGATTTATATTTTTGTGACTTGCCTAGTCATTGAATTGCATAGGGGTCATGATTTATTTTTGTTTTTATATATGATGTGATCCTTATGATAATCTTTTTATGGCTCTTAGCTTGTAAATTTTATGAGTATCAATTGGCACAATGGTTTAAAACTTTTGATTTATACATTGGCGCATGGTTAACATTTGGGGTTGGTTACACATTGAATGTCAATGGTTTAAAAACTATAGTTGTGTTGGCACGTTGGCATAACACTCACCATTTGATTTTTTGGTTTTGAACTATGCTATGATTGTTTGAACAGAGGATGAACTTGGCGGTTGTACTTTACCATAACTATTGTTCATGGCGGTGAATAACTCCACCACCCTCGCATGCACACATTAATGCTCTCCCCTTTTATCGTTCATTGTTGTTAGACCGAATGACTCTGCTACTATGCGTTGGTGAATTTGAACCAAACCCTTACCATGTGCTCACACCATGGCCCCAGTCGTCCGAGCTGAACCCAATAGGAGCTAGGCCCTGTTGATGTTTGACAGTGCCCGTAGTGACCTCGAGGAAAATGGGTGGCTTCCATTTATACAAAAATTCGAGGGTTTTAACCTTTGCATAGCTCGACAATTTTCTTTGACCTTTGATGGCTGTCGAGCCAAGGTCGGCGATGTTCAATTGGAAATTGATGAACGGTTTATCAATCTTGCTATGGGTTTGCCTGCCACTGGACAACAATGGTCCAAGAATTGCAAAGTAGAGGAGGTCCCATGGACACGTCTCTTCCAGTCGCATAAAATTACCTCCTGTGATAAAGGTTTGCCAGTAACTATGCTTAAACAACGTTGGCATGATTTATTGATGATAATCAAACAATTTATCACCTACGAAGGTCGGTACGGGTTTGTTTTCTTACACCACCTTCGTTTGCTTATGATTTTTATGGGTTATCAGCTCAATATGCCCTATTATTTTCATAGAAGCCTTTTTAAAATGTCTAAGAAGTACAAAAGAAATCAGGCTGATAGTAGCCTTTTTCATTATGGGCTGGTTAAGCTTATTGTTGTCTGTCATTTGAGTCTACACGGAGATTGTTGGAGCAATTTCATTGCTCGGAATGATTTTGAGGATTCGAAACCTACACAGGTTGACAAACCAGTGGTGAGTGAGGTCAAGGTTGTACCTCCAGTACCCTACCATACCCTACTACCTAAACCCTTGGCCGACCTTCCTACCGACCTACCCCATACTGTGACTAAGAGTGTCAAGACTGTTAAGCCTATGGGAAAAAAACACAAAGCAAATCTCACTGCAAATGCCAAAGGGAAGAAGAATGCACGTTTAATTTTGTGGATGGCAAGAAATAAGCCAAAACCTCTTGTCGAGCCAAATCCTATCGTGTTGAGTGAGGACTTCGACTCGGAAGTAGAGCGTTTCTTGGCTAGCGAATACCCCTATTCGCAAGGTTTGTGTGTCGAACCCTCGTATGACTTTGTGTCAAACCTACCCCCTGCCTACAAGATGACCCTAACTACCCAGGCATTAAGTTGCCTTGTGAAGCCCCCGGTCATTTATCCAAACCCTCTCCTGCTCTGTCTAAAACCCCATTGCCACCCTGTGATCAATCCAGTTCGTGGTTAGAGAGATATTATCTGGATGTTCCTATTCTTCAGTCAAGAATTCACTCTTTGGAGGACCAAGTTGCACTGCTTACCAGTCAAAGGGCTAAGCTACAAGCCACTGATAAGAAACAAAGGACGACAGGCTCCATCTTGTTTAAAAATGTGGAATCAGCCACAACTATCGTGAATTCTAAGTTGTCATAATTGAACAGCCTTGGCATCACACAGGTATATTTCGATATCACTTGTTTATGTAACGATTCGAATTCGGTTTTAAACAGTTCTCTTTACAACATTGATTGGCTTGGTTACATTGTACGCATTCTATACATAGATTTCTTTGACTAAAATGGATGTTCGTTTTCCCAGTTTAGCTTCCATTGGATTTTCATCGATTTGATTGATCTTGGTTTGGATTTGATTTGTTTGATTGAGTTAAAACGGATGCTCTGCTGTCAATCGAATCTGTTTGTACCTATTCAAGATAGGAAGTGTTTCTCATATACAATTTAGAACACAATCACATTTTGTTTTGATTTCGTTATAATGCATACGCTATGATTGGCAACAATTTTGATATGGTTAATTGTTACGGTTTTATGTCCCATATGACTTTCGAGCAACAAGAATACAATCCGGATCATTTCCAATGTGACTCTGTACAAACACACCCAAATCATGAATATATTCAATTCATAACGATTATGATAAAAACCCAGCCGGTTAATTCGCATTGGTTTACTGTTAGCTCGACCATGTTATCAGTTGGATTCGTAATGGCAATGGATACTCTGTTTGAATTTGATTCATAGAACGAGATTGACTATATCTAGATTCACGATTTATTTCTATATTAAACTCAATCATGATTTGTTTCGATTGTTTGCCCAGTTTACAATTATCACTTCTGTCGATTCTATTATGGTTGTGATCACTATTAATCGATCCTGTCTATTGACTGTGCAAGGATCATCGATCGAAATCTATGAAAAATTCTGTTTGATTGATGTTGTTACGTATGATTTCATTTACCCATAATCAGAACAATCTTTCTATCTTTGTATTCGATTAAATGACTTGAATCTTGTTGCTATATTGTTATAACTATAACGGGTGGAAAGTGATTTTGTTGGATCGGATTGTATCTATTTTTCAACAATCACATATGATATGTTTTTCAATTGGATATG
>ML801486.1:56842-67835 GCA_009831015.1 Picea engelmannii | reverse complement strand
ACTTCTTATTTGTTCTATTCTATTTTTTACTGTAACATATTTGAAGACTTTCCTAGGGAAAGGAATGTTGATTTTAAGATGGAACCAACTTCTGTTTGGTACTTGGATTTATGGAGACATAAATCCCAATACAATTTTTACGCGATTGAAAATGGTTTTATGTTTTCTTTCAAAAAACCGATTCATGGTCCTACTGCATCGAGGTTGTCACTAGAGGCTTCATCCTTTCTCACTGAGAAAGGAATTTTTGAAACTTTGGAGGATTTTGGTCTTTTGAGACTATTTGGGTTCTAGGGGAAACCCTTCTTGTTACCCTTCTATGTGTCTGATCGACTTTTTTTCATTGAGGTGTCCATACAGTATAAATAATGGGCACTGTTGAGTCTCTATTTTGACATAGATAATGCCCTATATTACCCTATATCTAAGCCTTTTTGCCTCTGTTATAAACCTATACTGGACTACACCCTCCAAAAACACATGCCTAATAGTTATGTCATGTCCACAAGAGGTAATTGATGATTTAAAGCATGTTTGTTTAACTTTCTTAAATTAATTCGATTGAAAGTGTTTTATTTTGTATAGTCCTAATGATTTGATTATTGAGTAGTCTATCCGGCACTACCAAACACCGTGTAATCCAGTACCAAATCCATTTTGGTACCCAAGACAGTTTTAATCCAGTACCAAATCCATTCAGGTACCATGACGTGTGCTATTCCGGTACTACCTGCTATGGTTTATTTCGGTACTAGACTCGCGACTGTGTGCAATCCAGTACCAGAACCTCTGTTTCCAGAATGCGCCAGTTGGACCAGAATAATGGTGAAGATTTCGAGAAGACAGTTGGATACAAGCACCCAAGTCAATTTTCCAGTTGCAATATGTAACATCCCGCTCTGACGCACTGAGCGAACTTATTCTTTGAGGACACTTGCTCGCAAGTGATCTGGATTATTATGCTATTAAAACTTTTGATTTTGATTATGAGATGTTATGGCTTGATGACATGTTGTTTTACTACATTGACGTAGACAGGTGCTATAGACTCAGTTTTATTGAGTGTACAGGGTTTTGGACCTCGAGGATGCAGAGGCATCGACGAAACCCCTTGGACTCCGGATCGAGTCAAGGAGTGTGCCATTGGGGTTTGATTTTTTTACTGTGATATTATTGCATCTGACTGGATGATATGATATGGATATGTTCTGACATGATTTGTTGATGATGGAGACTGACGATAGCTTGCCGACCAGACTCACATATGGAGTAAAGGGGTCACGCATGACTACCAGAGATGTTGAGGGAGAGGTGTGGACAACAGCCCCGCCACAGCCTACTAGCACTCCCGCCATGGCTCGAACTGTAGGTTAACAATTACCTAGTTCGAGAGGACCCACGATGCCATGAGGGCAGACTGCGACAGTCGCTCATGATGATTCTAAGGGGCACGCAATAAGGTGGGGGAATTATTCCTTAGAAGCCCTTAGTCTCCCACAAGTTCACCTGGTGGAGTGTTGACTCCAGGGGTTATTGATGTCTACCAAGCCAGTCAAGAGGCGAGTGGCACCCTTGGAGCACGTAGTGCGTCCTGAAGGGCACGTTGTGCAAAAGAACAGATGAGGCGAGTGGCACCCTTGGAGCACCTGGTGCATCCTGAAGGGAACGTCGCGTTGTTGATGATAGAGGAATGAACTAGATGGCCTTAGGACGAATAACGAGTTAAGTATTTTTAAAACAATTTCCCTAATTAAATGTCCTCCAGTACAAAATTTAAGTTCTAAGTCTAAATTATGCTAGGGGTAAAATTTTGTAAAATAAAATAATAATAATTAAAATAAAAACACTTTAAATAATAATTATGAACTTTGTTAAATCTTCTAACATGAAGGGAGTAAGAAATTTAATTTATTCATTAAAAAATAAATCTGTTGTTATAAAATGTAAAAAGGGAAATTAATTGTTTTATCTTTTTGATAATTTAAAATATACTAATTAAATGATAAAAGGGAAAAAGGGGTTAAATTCCACACCTGCCTTTTTGAGTTCTAATTAAAAAGGGGAAGGAGGAAAAAAAAAATTAAAAAAAAATAGGAAACTAGGGAAATGGGTAACTTAAGGGAAAAAATCAGAAAGTCAACTTAGTAAAGAATCTACCATTTAAGAGCTTTCTAATTTTAAACTGAATTAGCAATTTCATAATAGGGAAAGCCTTTAAAACTTGTAAGGGAATTTGGGGACACCTAGGAGTGATTCTAGGAGTGACTCTAGGTGGGTGAGGGAAATAAGATAGTTAATTAATTAAAGAATTTAAATAATGGAGCAATGAAGGGGATGGGTGACACTTGTACGGTGAATAATTTTTAGGAATTTATTTTTAAAACTTTAATTAAATGAGATTTTAGGAAAGAAAGGAAGATCAAAACTCTATATAATGAAGGAAGGAGAAGGATGATGGGGGGATCTTCTGTTTGTGTAACGTTACGCTGCATAAATATCTACTTGACTGATTTACTTGTGGGAGTTGGGATACCCAGCTCAGAGACGAGTGGTAGCTCGGCCTTGCGAGGCAAGTTGGGAGCTAGTCGGAATCTCTGGATAGGGTGTGTGGCCCCTTTGCGGCTCGGGGGGCTAAGGGGGAAGAAGAGTACCCCTAGCATGGGTTGGGAGGTATTGGTGAAGTCTCGACGGTTGGCGAGAGGGAGTTGCACGGAGTGCGCAGGACGTCAATTGGAGTGGGCGATCAAGCAACGATACACTCTTCATTTTTGTATGGTAGAATGTATTAGGACTTATGCTTGGATTTGCGTATTTAGTGGAGAAGTAAACTGAGTTATTTTTAAAATTTGATGACTGAGACTTTGCTTAGCCCATCTCGATGATTGTTGACTCCCATGGCCTTCATTTCCCACATGTCCTGACCACCTGGTTGTGATTGGTTGCTTTCCTTTCGTCCTCAGCTCCTCAGTCCTCGTCTGAGTAGTCAGCTAGGAGCCTGATCTACGGTCATTGCCTTAGTGTTAAAAGACCTATGGATATCAATGCCCTGCTTTCCTGTGCGAGGATGATGAGCGAAGGACGAACCTGTTAACCATTTACTCTTTTGTTGTCCTTGGTTGAATGGTGTCTTGTGCCCTGATGCATTGAACTAACCCTGCAAGGTTTGGTTGATGACGAAGTTTTCTTTCAACTCGACATTTTTTTGATATCTCGTTGTTATCTCGATTTTTACCTCGATTTACTTCTTGCTGGAAATTCCTGTGTTGGCTTTTATATCTCGTATGTTGCCTGGTGATTTCCTCTCCTTCGACTGCACTTCAATGACTTAGGGATGAATATGCACAACAAACCCTTTTTATTTAATTCTTGGCTAGTTGATTCGATTGCATGGTGCTTGACAACTACACACGCTTCGTTCTAGACTGCCAGAGTGTGTTGGTTAAGAAATTTTTTACTTCGGGGCATTTATTGAAGGGTTAATCCCAGCGCTTTAACTTGTTGGATATTTTAACCTCTGTAAATTTGATTTTTAAAACTCAGCGATTGATTTTCGAATGTTAATTTCTCTGTGAATATGACCAGTAGACCAACATATTTAACCCCTAAGTTACCGTGTCTTAAATCTATACACTGCCGCATTTTTACACTGGAAAGACAGTCAAAGTTTGCCTTGAATGCATGAGAATTACTCTGTAACCACCAACGAATTACTTGAATGCTTGCGTAGTTACTGAATTAATGGGTAGCATTTATATTGTGCCAACGGAGGTGGTTTCATTGTGTAATTGGGGGTGTAATCTATGTTAATGGATGGCCTAGTGTGGTTGACAACAAACTTAATAGACAATGAATTGATGTATTGAACTGACAGCTATTTCAATCTCCTTTTTACAATGATTTCAGTATATAAATCATATTAGATAACCAATTTATTATGCACTAATAAATAGCTTGCTTATATTGATAATATAAGTTGAATGGTGATTTATTAATGGAAGAATGAAAGCATGTTGACCAACGATCTTACTAACTGATCAACCGATAACATATCGACAATGACTGATAGTCTATTAATGGCCAGCGATTACACCATGATTTTTACCACCGAAATTATGCCCACGATTGTACTGTCATGCGGGTGTTACTCCTCACTGTTATTGCCTGAAAACAAAAACCATGAATTTCCCACAGGGATGACAACGATTTGCTTGTTTAAAGCATATGATTTGCCTATTTTAAGGATACAATTTTGCCTCTGTAAAGAATACGATTTTGCTGTGTAAAGGACCGCCTTTTGCCACTCCTAAGGACGCCCATGATTTTGCTTCAACCACCTTCCTGAGTTGGTTTTTTTTACCACGACTTATTACCCGATTTTCTTTTACCATGACTTTAATTCTGGCCAACGCAGTTGAATGTGCTGGCATTTACGAATTTTTGATGACTGTGTGTTGCATATTTTACCACAATTTTTCCCTTAAAATGTAGCTGGGTTGCTATTAATGACCCTCGTTTGGACTTTAGTGTAGCTTGTGTTTGCAGATGTGTGGCACATCAAGTTGCCCCTTGATGACTGCGTTTTCCTTGCTTTTACCTGATGGCGAGTATATTTGGCTCCCTAGTGCTGACAACTTTCTGTTATTTTTGGCAATGATATTGATTGATTGGTTAGCGTTGATAATAAAAATTAATTTGTGTTGAATAGAGTAGATATGAATTCCTTTTAACCGCATAACAGCCTTCGATTTTGCATTGAACGACACTCTGACAACAACCACTTATATTCTTAGTCAATAACTGCAATTCAATGGCCAACAGTTTTATTTTTATTTATTGTTGGACAGTTGATGTAATGGTTATCGCTAGTAGGTGAGTTTATATTGATGGACATCTGATGTAATGATTTCTATTTAAAAATATTGCAAGTACAATTTCTTTATTTTTATAACCTGCATTTATCATCTTTATGTGGTGTTGGGTACATGCTTCATTCATTTCTAATTAAAAATATTGCAAGTTTATAATGAATGGCTAGTTTATAATTTAGACAGGCTAGTTAGATTTTAATTAATGATTAATTATATTTTTAATTATTAATCCAGTCGAAGATTTGGACTTCCTTAGTAATTTCCTTTAAATGTTGATTTAGATGGTACTCTGTTGACACTTGTAATTTAGAATTGCGCAAATGAATTTGTTTTAAGGCTAATTTAGATTGTAGCTTAATGATATTCTGCATTTTAGACATGTTAAGTTGGGCTCGTAATAGATGATTAAAACAAACAGTAACTATTGACTAGCTTGACTCGACGATTGATCGGGATATTGGCTAAGTCGTTTTTAGCTTGCGCTTCCCGTTGAGGGTGTTGATGTTTTTTCTAGTTAATGTTCGTACTTGGTCTTGTAAACATTTAATGTGCTAGGTTTGTTCATTGTAAGAGATTTTAGTTACTTGTGTAATTGTTTTGGGTGCGTGGGGTTGTTAGGACGATTGTCCTTAGATTAGTAGGCTTGGTCTGCTTGTGTTGGGTGGGATGTAGACACCTCCTTGTTCCTTAGAACAGTCTCCGGCCTTGAGACCTTAAATGGTCAAAATCGATGGGAACCTAGGCTTGAGATTTTCTTATGTGTCTTGGAGGTCCTAACCATTGCAGGGTAGGACGGGCGGGTAGTCATTCTTATTTTTCGTCGGTTGATTGTCGTTCATTGCTTCCAGAGGCTTGATGTGCTTTAGGTCGTTATGTTGTTGTCGTGTGAGTTGCATGCATCATGTTCGTCGTCATGTTGCGACGTAGAGTATAATATCTTTATTACCCTTCTACACACACACACAATTTTATTTTTTTTGCATTGTTATGAGAGGCTTGTGTTGTAACTAAATGGGAGGGATGTTACATATGGTATCAGAGATGGTTCGACCCGCGACTTGGGATCGCTACAACTTTCATTGGTATGATTTGATTATAATGTTACTAATTTAGTTGACTTGTGTTCGTGTAGGTAATCATGGTTAGAGGATGCCGTGGAGGAAGACGACGGGGTGCTAGGGGAGGAGGCACGATGCTTCCAGTAGCATCCACACCTGAGGGGTCTAACCCCCAGGGAGACGAGCAGGTTCTCGGATAGGAGCAGATAGCATTTGGTGATGTAGTCGAAATGATGAGATCTTTTCAACACATGTTCGAGGTAGTGATCAGCCATTTGGACAGAGATGAGGCCAGGGCACCGACACTCGCTGAGGTTCCACTGTGCGCTCCAGTCGATACTGGTAGCATTCACCGTGAACTCGAGAAGGTCAAATTTCCTGAGTTCTTTGGTGCCCCGGATGGCGCAGCTGCCGAGGCATGGTTGGAGAACATGGCAATGTGCTTCGCACTTCATGATTATACCTCCAACATGAAGGTCTGCATGGAGGTCTTTCAACTGAAGGGGAGCGCTCTTCTATGGTGGAAGACACTCCTACCGCAGCTAAACATGGCCGTTGAAGATGTGTCATGGGAACTGTTCGAGGAATGGTTATGAGAGAGGTACCTTTCAGAGGAATTCATTGAGTGTCAAATCAATGAGTTCAACGCCCTACTACAGGGCGGCCATACGGTGCCCGAGTACAAGGCCCATTTTATGGAGCTGCTCTGGTATTCTCCGCACCTTAACACTGAAAAACTTAAGGTCAACAGGTTCGTGTTCGGCCTTAACGACAACCTACGTGCAAAGGTTAGGATTTTGATGCCTCAAACCTTGCATGATGCCGTCTAGAAGGCCCTCATAGAAGAGGAGGATCTTATTAGCGAGGTTCAGACCAGGACTCTAGCGAGACCAACAGGGCAGGTGTCATATGGGGCACAACAACATCAGACACCAGCCAGGATATCATGGCTTCAAGAGGGGATCTACTTTCACTACACCTCGATGACCGATGCCTCAGGAGCGGACACCTCCTTTGGGACCACAACATCAGTAGCAACGTCGCCCACAACAACAACAGTTTAGGCCTGTTCAGTAGAACAGACCAGGGTTCCAGGCCGGTGGGCCGTCATCTTCTACTTCGGGTACCATAACTACTGGGCTGAAGAAGGGGTGTTGGATGTGTGGGGAGCCACACTACCAGCACGACTGCCCTGTGGAGAGGACTAGAGCGTCCGGATCAGACGGACCCACTACCGTGGGAGATATGGTAAAGACCCATCGAATTCATGCAACAGTGAATAAATTCCAGGCAGAGCATCGGTCGATTGTGCTTGAGAAGACAGGTACCGTCGCTGACAAGACCCTTAGTATTTTGATAGATCCCGGTGCTACCGAGAGTTTCATTTTTGGTGCAGCAGTAAAAAGGATTAAGGTAAAGGCAGTCGAACATGACGAGTTTAGCTTCGTAGAGATGGCTTCGAGAGCCAAACAAAAGGTTGGAGGAAAGGTTACGGGCTGTGTCCTTAACCTGGGAGAGTTTTTCACCAGGGCCAACCTGTACGTCACGATCTTAGGATCTTATGATGTCGTGATTGGTATGGACTGGTTGGAATCACATGAGGCGATACTCAACTATAAGACAAAATGATTGAGCTTGGTCGATGATGAGCGACATAGATGTGTGATTGTAGGCCGGAACCAGGGAGTTTCCCTGAGGTTCATCTCTTCCTTGCAACTTCAGAAGAGCATGCGCAAGGGGTGCAAGCTTTATGTTATCCTTGCGTTAAATGAGAAGGGAGTAGCAGAAGGTATAGAACACCTTCCGGTGGTGAGAGAGTTTGCAGACATGTTTCCGGAGGAGTTACCTGGGATGCCGCCAGAGAGGGAATTATAGTTTACCATAGACCTAAAACCAGGGACTGAACTGATAGCAAGAACGCCTTACCAAATGTCGACCCTGGAGTTACAAGAGTTGAAAATGCAACTGAAGGAGTTGTTGGACCTGGGACAGATACATCCAAGCGTGTCAACGTGGGGTGCACCTGTTATTTTCATACGAAATAAGGATGGATCGTGGAGGCTCTGCATTGACTACCATTAATTGAACAAGGCCACGATCAAGAATCAATATCCGTTGCTGAGAATCGATGATCTGTTTGATCAAATGAAGGGCGCAATGGTGTTCTCGAAGATCGACTTGCGATCAGGATACCACCAATTACGGATTAAGGAAGATGACGTCCCTAAGACCACCTTTATGATGAGGTTTGGACATTACAAGTTTACTGTTTTACCATTTGGACTGACAAATGCCCCAGGGGTATTTATGAGTTTGATGAACGGGGTGTTCTGCGAGTACTTGGACAAGTTCGCCCAAGTATTCATTGGCGATATTTTGATCTACTCTCGGACGACGGAGGAGCATGATGAGAACTTGCGCTTGGTACTACAGTGTCCGCGAGAGAAAAAATTGTATGGGAATTTGTCCAAATGCTCATTTTATCAATCAAAGATTCACTACTTAGGGCATGTCAACTCTGGCGAAGGCATCGCCGTGGATCCAACAAAGGTCGAGGCTATCATGGAATGGCCTGTGCCGACAAATGTCCCAGAAGTGCGTAGCTTCATGGGTTTGGCAGGATACTATCGATGGTTCGTCGAGGGATTTTCGAAGATAGCAAATCCAATCACGGAGTTGCAAAAGAAGAACAAGAAGTTTGTTTGGACCGAGAAATACGCGGAATCATTTCAGAGGCTCAAGGAATTGTTGACAATAACACCGATACTAAAGGTCCCTGACATGGATGCGGACTTGTTGGTATGCACTGACACATCCAAGGAAGGCTTAGGCGGAATCTTGATGCAAGACGGACGAATGATTGCTTACATTTTGAGGAAACTGAGAAGGCATGAGGAGAACTATGCGATGCATGATTTGGAGTTGTTAGCCATCATTTATGCCTTGAAGGTTTGGAGACACTACCTTGTTGGACAAAAATTTGAACTAAAGACTGACCATTGTGGACTACAACACATCTTTACGCAAAGCAACCTGAACGTGTGACAACAACGTTGGTCGGAATTGCTTAGCGAGTACGACTTCGAGATTACTTACATAAAAGGAACAATGAACCAAGTGGCAGATGCATTGAGTCGAAGACCACACATCTTTTCGGTGTTGGATCTTCAGACGAATCTACATGAAAATATTCTAACTTTACAGTGTGACGATGACTGGTACAAAGAGGTCGAGGGTTTTATCGACCAAAACACAATGATGGTACCATGATTTGAGGAATTTTCGTTTGATAGCGATGGTTTATTGAGATTTAAAAATCGGATCTACGTATCGCTGAATGACGAGTTGAGGATGTTGATCCTGAGCGAGCCTCATAAAGCAGTTTACATGGCTCACTCGAGAGTCACGAAGATGAGGGCCGACCATAAAACCTTATTCTTCTGGAAGGGAATGAAGGCCGACATAGTCAACTATGTGGCTAGATGTCTAGAATGTCAGCAGGTAAAGGCTAAACATAGACACCCAGCAGGATTACTACAACCACACGCTATTTCAGAATCAAAATGGGAGGTTATTTCGATGGATTTTATTGTTGGTTTACTACTGACGGCAAGGAGACATGACTCGATTTTTGTAGTAGTAGACACTCTGATGAATAGTGCTCACTTTATTCCTGTGTGTACGATGTATCAGACACCTGACATAGCTAGAGTTTTCATCAGTGAGATTGTGAGGCTGCATGGTGTGCCTAAGAGGATTATATCCGATCGAGGATCGATGTTTATTGGATGATTTTGGATGAGTTTCGAAGAGGCCTTGGGAACCCAAGTTAAATTTAGTATTGCGTATCACCTGGAGGCTGACGGGTAGACCGAACGAACGAACCAAACCTTGGAGGACATGTTGTGCATGTATGTGATGGACCAACAAAAGCGTTGGGAAGAATTCTTGCCACTAGTGGAGTTCGCTTACAATAACAGTTACCAGAGCACCATTAAGATGGCGCCTTTCGAGTTTCTTTACGGATGACCATGTCAGATGCCTTTGAGTTGGGATCAACTTGAGGATAGGGTCCTGGTAGGACCAAAAGAAATCCAAGAAATGGAAGAGCAAATGCAAAAAATAAGACAAAGGATTAAAGAAGCGTAGGATCGACATAATAGTTATGCCGATGCACACCGTGTCGACCGTAGTTACGAGGTCGGCGATCGAGTCTTCTTGCGGGTTAATCCACATAAGATTTTGATCAAGTTTGGGAAGGGAGATAAACACTCTCCTAGGTTCATGGGACCTTTCGAGATTGTGGAGAGAAAGGGGCCCATGGCCTATCGACTAGCCTTGCCTGATTCTTTGAGGCATATGCACGATGTTTTTCATGTATCTGTTTTGAGACATTATATTAGTGATCCTACACATGTTATTGAAATGAGTTCCTTGCAGGTATCAGATGAGGGAGCACTTACGGCTGAGTCGGTCCACATCTTGGATCATCGCGATTGACAACTACGACGTCGAATGATAGAGCAGGTCAAGGTCCAGTGGGACAATTATAGTCTGCACTCGACGACCTGGGAGGACGCATATGATATGCGCCAACAATTTCCATTTTTGTTTGATAGATAGACATATGATACTATGATACACTTTATTTCGACATATATACTGTGAAACTTCGAGACGAAGTTTAGACCAAGAGGGGGTGTATGTAACATCCCGCTCTGGCACACTGAGTGAACTTATTCTTTGAGGACACTTGCTCGCAAGTGATCCAGATTATTATGCTATTAAAACTTTTGATTTTGATTATGAGGAATTATGGGTTGATGACATGTTGTTTTACTACATTAACGTAGACAGGTGCTATTGACTCGATTTTACTGAGTGTGCAGGGTTTTGGACCTCGAGGATGCAGAGGCATCGATGAAACCCCTTGGACTCCAGATCGAGTCAGGGAGTGTGCCATTGGGGTTTGATTGTTTTACTGTGATATTAGTGCATCTGACTGGATGATATGATATGGATATGTTCTAACATGATTTGTTGATGATGCAGGCTGACGATAGCTTG
>ML801486.1:36754-47126 GCA_009831015.1 Picea engelmannii | reverse complement strand
TGGGTGGTGTTCCCATGTAGATAAACAAATAAGAAGGACAACTACTAAAGAGTGTCTTCTTTAAGTTTTTCAGACTCTTTAAAATTGAAAATACCGGCGAGCAGGAACTGGCCCGGGCTCGATAAAAATCCACGGGATAGTATAGAGAGTCTTCTTTAAGTTTTTCAGACTCTTTAAAATTGAAAATACCGGTGAGCAGGAACTGGCCCGGGCTCGATAAAAATCCACAAGACAATATAGAGAGTTTCCTTTAAGTTTTTCAGATTCTGTAAAATTGAAAATACCAACGAGCATTAACTAATTTGGGCTCGATAAAAATACACAGAAAAGTAGTAGTTAGGATTATTATTGTATTGTAATAAAAGAGGAAATGCCAACAAAAGCGTGTTCACCTTGGTTCCAGAAGAAGAGGAGTTATGTCATCTCAATCATTGGTCATTACAGAGCACCCTCCTATTACAAATATTTCCTGCATTATTCCTCTATAAACTTTGGCAACTACATGGATTTTCAGACGAATTTGACCACATAACACCAACTATTCCTATAAATTGTTGTCACCAGAATCAATGTCAATATTTTTAAGCACTAGAAAAATGTTCATTTTTGTGCTTATCTCGCATCAATGATCACCTCTATGTTCATCCGGTATGAAGGGACACCCCTTTACCAAAGCATCTTGTTGTGCCTATCCGGTACCAGATCCTATCTAGTATAAAAGAAGGGACCCTACGCTATTCCGGTACTAATGACCAATTTTACACACAGGTGATCCGACACTCAGGTAATCCGATACTCAGGTGATCCCGTACCAACTACAAATTCTACACACAGGTGATCCGGTACTCAGATGATCCCATACCAATTTCAACTCGGCGCCCAGGCGATTCGGTACTTAGATGATCTGGTACTGGTAAGATTATGACAGGTAACTTTCATCATGTTTCCAAGTCGCTGTCCAATTATTAGTGCTAGGACATACATATTCGACACTTTTTTTTTCGTGTTATTTAAAGGAATTAGACTAAATATGCATTTAGAACATTTGATTTCTCTTGGATCATGACGGACCCCTATTTTGTCACGAATCTCTGTAGAAATATTAGACCTCACTTCTGTGAGGAGGAAGTGTCCTACGAAATATGAAGAGTGCAAAGTCATGATGTCTTTTACTATATCAAACTCATACTCCCTCTGTCTATCCAGTAAATAAACCCCATAAACTTTGATTCATTGTCATACTATATGAGATGACATGAACCATGAATCACAACATATCGAGTAATTATCCCAGTTGATTTCATATACACGAGTCCCGATCATAACGACCACATCCTTCCGTGAATATCGTCCGACACCAAGCTTCCCACGAATCTGGAAACTGTTAGTAGATCCAACCTACCTCACCATATCATCATGAGTATCGACGTGACCATTGTAATCTACAATTCCATTCATAAATGCTCTTCTGGATGGCTCTGCCATCCAGATGAGCGTTATTTACCGTCGTTGTCACACCGTCTACAGACACCCTATGCCTTCGTATCCCTTGCATATTTTTCCCAACCGATACTCTATCATCCGGTACTCAACCCTCAACCCTCTGTTCGTGCTTTATCCACCTGAGAGAATTGTTTAAGCTAGCATGGGGGTCAACAGGCATGAGCCCATATTTCAAATATACAGAGAAACAACAAAATATCAGGCTTGTAAGAAAAAATATGAACAGGCAGGGTGGGTGCCATTCTTGGAGAAATTTAAAGGTCATCACGAGGGAATTTATCTTGTCTTTGTGCAGACATATGATGGAGAAAATGTGCATCTTGGGGATGTGAATTTAACCATTACAGAGGCCACTATAGCAGAAGCTACGGGTCTCCTGATGGATGGAGAAAAATACTTCAAGAGAGTGATCATTGACAAAAATATCTGTCAAAAATTCCTCAAGACAGAACATCATGACCCCGATTAGACCAAGGGTGTCCCTCGAAGCTACATCAAAGAGAAATATTGGACGATGCTTATAAGTATGCAGAAATTCCTCACCTGCGAGGGAAGGTATGTCGTGACCTTCATTTATCATTTAAATATTTTATCACATTTCGAGGGAGGACCACAGATTAATTTTCCCCACTTTTTATGGATGAGTTTAAAGAAAATGGCAAGAGGTGTGAGGTCAGTTTCCAAGAAACCTGAGACTATCCTTCATCATCACGGTTTAATCAAACTTTTGGTTGCTCATGCTTTAAAAACACAAGGGGGTAGTTGGAAGAAGTTACTCCAATAGAGTTTCTCTCAAGAAAAATACAAATCGGTCGAGACATAGAAGGCAGGGACACATAGTGAAGGCTCAAGAAAAAAGGGAAAGAAAGACAGAAAAATGACATCAGGAGGTAAAGAAGACACTGCTATGCCCAACTCATCTCAACCCATTGAGAAATCAGTGACAGAAAATTCTGTCATAGGGGAACTTGTTATATCAAGAAAGAAGACAACCACTCAATTCCAGAGAGTAAGTCCTACCTCGGTTCAAAGGAGTAAAAGACGAAAAGAAGGCTCAAAACCAGGTGGTCAATTGGATAGCGTTCATGAAACAATTGTGGAAATGTCATTAGAACTAGCCAGTCAAATAGAGAAGACCCTTGACTTCCATTTACAAAGAAAGAAAAAGTCTGCACAAGCTAAAGCATCTAGCTCGGTCCTGCGCCCTAAAGACCAACAATCACAGAATAAGAAACAAAAGAAGGAGGAGACGGATCAAAAGGAGATTTTACTAGAGCCAACTGTAAAACCCCCTCTGAAATCCTCTAAAGAATTGAAAAGTATTTCTGAAGTTACTCGGCCTTCCCAAAACTCAGTTGGTGAACTGAAGGAAACCACTAAGGTGACAAGTAAAAATAAAAAGAAACTAGAAGGGAAGGAGGCACAAGTTCCAGAGCCCACGCCTCAATCTTCCAGGATAGGAATACGGGTTTGCCAGTAGAAGCAATCCCCAAAATTTACAATTCAAGCCCGCAAGATAAAAGTCAAGTCAACACAGGAGGAACATGTGTCCAAGCCTACCCCTATCAGTAAATCTAAGAAAATGAAATTGTTTGAAGAAAATCGTACCCCTGTCATCAAGTCTGAGAAATCCTTGTTGCCCATACACAGGACCACCAGAAGTATGTCCAAACAGGTGACAAATCCAAACATACCTTCTCCTCAAAGAGAATCGATGGATATTCTAAGTTCTTCAGAAAAAGGGAGTGGCTGGGGAGCTACCACAAGCGAAACAGAAGGACTGGTAACAATAAGTGAGACAGAAGGGTTGGTGACAAAGACTTTGATGGATTTGAGGAAAGGAAAAGAAGCTCGAGAGGTGGTAACTCAGGAAGCACTCACACCGAGTCCAGGCAAGTCCCTGAGCAGATGAAAGATGATAATAAAGGCTCTGAGGAGTCCGAGGAAAGAAAAAGAGGCTCGAGAGATGGTGGCGAAGGAAGTACTCACACCAAGCCCAGACAAGTCCTTGAATGAACAAACATTATTAACATAAATTGAGATATTGAAGCAAGAAGTTGAAGAATACAAAATACGGGACAGGCATATCAAGGCAGAGAATGCAGAATTGAAAGAGCAGTATGCAGAGGTGTCTACCAAACTTGACAAGGTCTTGTGATTGATCCATTACACTAGGGTGATAAAGAAGGAATTGAAGAGTGAAGCTTCTGGTGTTAACATATTGCAATCTGAGGAATGACAGAGGAGGGTCCAATTATGCAGAAAGTTTTTGGGTATCCGTTTTGATAACGTTGCATTAGGACATGCAACACCTTCAACATGGGGGAAATGTTGAGTCTCTATTTTGACATAGATAATGCCCTATCTTACCCTATATCTAAGCCTTTTTCCCTCTGTTATAAACCTATACTGGACTACTCCCTCCCAAAACACATGCCTAGTAGCTATGTCATGTACGCAAGAGGTAATTTATGATTTAAAGCATGTTTGTTTAACTTTCTTAAATTAATTTCAATTGAAAGTGTTTTATTTTGTATAGTCCTAATGATTTGATTTATGAGCAGTGTATCCGACACTACCAGACACCATGTAATCCAGTACCAAATCCATTATGGTACCCAAGACAGTTTTAATCCGGTACCGAATCCATTCTGGTACCAAGACATGTGCTATTCCGGTACTACCTGCTCTGCTCTATTATGGTACTAGACTCACGACTGTGTGCAATCCGGTACCAGAACCTTTGTTTCCAGAATGCGCCATTTGGACCAGAATAATGGTGAAGATTTCGAGAAGACAGTTGGATAGAAGCGCCCGAGTTAGTTTTCCAGTTGCAAGAGACTCCATCGCTCATGCACTTCGTGTCATGAGGATGGAGTCGATTCCTAAAAAATTGATGTGAATCTTAAATGTGAAATCTCTCAAACTGTTTAATGTTTATCCATAGATATTGATAGTATCAACTTACCTTATATAAGTAATGTTGTATAGAGGATAGCTAGGGATAATAGCGAATGTAAAAAGTATACTGTAAGAACCAGACAATACTTATCATTGTCATGTATGAAGTAAAAGACTGTTGATCCAATTTACCAGCTGAATTAATACAAAAGATCTTTTATGTCAATTGAGTGAAACGTTTTAGTCTTTTACTTCATTAAGAGGTTCCTTGTTGGTTCGGCAAGGGGCCACCACCCCAACTAAGGTAAACCTCCTTGTATATGTTCTATGTGTTTGTGTGGATAGTTTACAACAGTGTGTGTGATTGGTCTTTACTTCATTTTCAAGATTGAGCATTGAGTTAATCATTTTGGATTGGTGTGAATAAGCAAGTGTTAGATCAAATAGACATTTCATTCTCAGATGTTGAAGGCTGCTATTTCATAATTTGAAGTGTGGGACTGATATTTTGAGTTTATGACTGTAGTAGACCTAGTATCGCAAGGGACCAAGAGCGTTTATATTTCCTCTTCATTCTCTATAATAAAGTCTTTCAGTTATACTGAACTTCCCTTGTGTTGGTTTGATTGAATTACATGAGGTTGAAGTTGGATTTTGTTTCGAGAATGGTTGGAATTAATTGTTTTAATTGCTACAGGAGACAAGCTTCTTAAAGTTCATCTTTTCAATTCAAGCGCCTGAAATGAACATACTTGTTTCTCTAGGAAAACATCTCTTTGATTGACTGTTTGTTTAAGTTTCATTATCAGTTTTCTCTTCTAGGTTCATAGAATACTTTGAAGTATTTAGAAATCTTAGAAACAAGATTTTTATGTTATTAATTATTTCCTATATGCAACAAACTTAGGTAGGTTACTTGTTCTTGGCACATATAGTGTAACGACTCTTTCGATTACGAATCCTAGATTGACATTTAAATGAGTGTGAGATATACATTGAACATATTTGCGCACCAACAGACACACTTTTTCAACGAAAAAAGAAAGAAACAATTCACTACATGGAGAACACCTTCTTGTGGAGGTTTTTAAGGAACCTCCCTGAAAAAATTATCCCTTAGTTGTTTATAGTGGAGGCGGCCGAACAATTTTTTTTGCGGAGGTTCTTTTTTTTGGTGTGCCTTTCAGGACTATATGCATAGGTGTGCATCTAAACATACCGCATTGGTGCTAAAATGTTCAAACACACCATCTCTGTTCATAGCGGAGGTTAGCGAACATGAGCAGTCATAAGTTTTTTGCGAACAATTTTTTTTGGTGAGCCTATACAGTACATCATACCCAGTAATAAACTAAAACATAATGCACCAGTGTGTAGATTTTCAAATGCACCGTCATAAGTTATAAAAAATAAAAAGCACCGATAAAAGTGCACCAGTACCATTGAATATTATGTATCGGTGCATACACAATGTTCGATGGCGCACCGCGGTAAGGAAAAATAAAAAGAAATAGCCACATCGATTTTCATTGTGACACCTCATCCAATGCTTCCAATCTCTCAAGCAAGCACTGATGCTTACTTTGTTTTCATGAACGCCCTTTCTGGTGCTTCTTGGTGATTTGGATAGCTCCACCAGTTGATATTCCACACATTTCCATTTCTTGGAAGTTACCAATTTTTTTATTTCCTCTCAAGGATGGAGCCATGCCTCCTTAGGACATAAGATTTTTGGTAATTTGTTTATTACCTTCCCATTTCCATTTTCATGAGTTCAAAATTTGAATTTAGCTTGAAATTTGGGACTTTTTTTCAATTTTTTTTCCATCTCCACGCGGTGTGTCATTTCGATTCGACTTGCTCGGGTGTGGTGTGTCTTGTGCTAACTTAACAGTAAGAACCACCACTGATGCATCCAAGTTTTACATTAAGAAGTTTTTCCACTTAAATGACCTGAAGCACTGGTGAATTCCATTTAACGTGTTAGTGGTTTTCGAAATCTAAAGCACCAATGCGTTCCATTTAACCAAGCGCACCGTTAAAAATGACACATGAAATATAACTCAGCGGTGAAACCATTTTAAACAAATGCATCAGTGCAATTAACAGATCCACATCAAAACAAATATTGACCAATTTGACATTGTGTGGTGTTTCCTTTGATGCCTCGTGTCTGGTGCTCTACTATTCACAATGCACCGTTAAACAAAACGACAATGCTTCAATAAAATGGGTGCACTGGTGCATTCCTAGTAACAAAATGAACCTATTAATTTGCAATGAATCAATTTAATAGAGAGGTGCCCATAATGGAAAAAACCACACTAGTATGTTATATTATACGATGCACTGCTAAACATCAATCTGTTGCTCCGAAAACTATAGCGCACCAGTACTATCAGTTAGTGAAATCACACCATTGTGAACACATTTCATAAAAAATGGGTCGGTGATGTGTTTATGTTAACCAAATGCACCATTGCATTGTGTCATTTCGGTGGACACCCCATAACCGATGCTCTCGACAACATAACACTGTTAAACAAAACGTCGATGCTCCAATAGAATAGTATCACCTGTGCATTTATATTAACACACCACACTGCTTAAGTTGATATAAAACAATTTCTCTTGTCAGTGCACTTGAATCCAAACAATGCACCAATAATGTAAAGAGCATGGCACTGGGATGGATTTTCACAAATTATCAGCACATTGCATCTTATGGTAAGCATCACTAAGATTCTAGGAAGTGCACCAATTGAGATAAACACACTAGTGTGTTCTATTAATCGAATGCACCACCAAAATTTGAAACAAAATTTTTCCTCCGCAATTTAAACTTCTGAACCACAAACTGAGCAAACACACCAAATTTTTTAGTGAGAGCATTATAGTGGTATCATAGTTGTGCAACCTAGCAGCCTAATGGATTTTTAATGTTTGCAAATAAGTCAACATCAGTAATTTGGTATCAAGGTGCATTAAGTGGTTAAGGGATGGAGTCAAATAAGGAGCTCAAGGCAGAGTTTTTACAATCCTGTCAGGAATATGCGAAAAATCTAACCACGGAGCCTCCAGAGTGGTTGAAGCCACACTTATCAGTGGGGAAGAAGAGAAAAGGATCCAAAAATAGAGAGGTTGATGTAGCCAAAAACTCATCACGGGTGGACTTGTTTATGACAGAAGCACATTCACATATGGAGGAGCATGCTTCTTGCCATGATGAGGAGGTGTGCATTGAGGAAGACCAATACCAAGAGGTGATTTGTGAAGAGGCAGTTGACACTATAATGTTGGAGGATTATGACACTAGTACCCATGATGAGGTAACATATTTTCCCACTTATTATGACTATGACGATGACAAAACAACAATATCTAGTACACCATCGACATTGACCTATGGAGCCCATGAAACTAGCACATGTGATGGACAGGTTGATGGCACACATGTTGAGGATTCTTTTGAGGACGTGGATGTACTAGCACCTACATATGATGAAGAAACAACACCATTTCTAGTTTATGATCCCTATGATGAGGAGGGAATGATGCTACCCACATATCACAGAGGATGGGTGTTTGAGTGATTTCCATGGGACATGGATCATTCTTCATAGGGGCTATGCATGGAGGGTAGCTCACATGAGTCCCATCATAGAATGATACCACCTAGTGCATCAAGTGATGTTGATTAGGGGATCATTCTTATAGATGACAGCCCAGACCATTTGGATGCAATTGGATAGAGGCCTTTAGCACCGCGTGTTTTGGAGGATTTCTTGTTAGTGACCGAGGATCATATTACATGGGTGTTGACCATAGCTAATGAAGCTCATAGATTCATTAAGGAGCTTATGTGGAGATATAAAATGGAGGAGAGACATAATGGAGTGGCAAGTGGAGTTATTAGTGCACAATTACATATCATCAAGGAAGCACTACAACAGTTGAAGTCAAACTACTTGCAGTTGTTTATGGAGAGGGACCTTGCTCTCAGGTTTTCTAAGGACAAGGAAAGATAGGTTGGGGAACTACATTATCAATCGAGTGTGGCATGCTCTTCACCACTTAAAGCAGGAAATCCATCATATTTGGCAGTCGTGACATAGAAGGGTGTGAGTGTAATGCATGATGAGAGAGAGGAGCCTCTTATGATGATTCCAGACGAGGAGGATTTTGAGTTGTAGGCACTCGAGGAGAGTTTTTATTGCACTTTGATGTGGCATTGCGGGGGTCAAGAGGAATTTACTTTGGAGAGCTTATTAGAGGTTCAAAGCTTAGTTTTGGAGATGGTTGAGCACCTTCCTTGTGGATCGACCTGTGATGAAATATATGCATACTTGGATTGGGTGGACAAATACATGACATACATGGACACACTCTGGGATACAGGTTCAGTCATCATCAGTAGAGTATTGGGTCCAATAGTGCATACAGTGTACAGGATGATACATGAGGACATGGTGGTGTGCAGTAGTATAGAGGAGTCTTCTTCGACACATGGTGGTGTGAAATGGAGCTTTGGTGTGTTTCCTCCAGGGAGACCTCCTGACAGATATATTAAGCATACCATCGAGTTGAGGTTACCCATGATCGGTGAGTGGATGGGTGAGACTCAGAGATCCATACATCTCTCGATGAGCGATCTTCATCGAAGGTGCCATCAAACTTTGGAAAGGGAGCATGATACACATAGATATTATTCGAGATGTTATCATGAGCTCTTGGTCATACCCTTGGGGTTGATCAATGCCCTAGTTGTTGTCCAGTCTTGCAGGCAGTGGCAGAGGCATTTGTTGCTTGATGCCTTCATTGTACATAGCATGACATGGGAGGTACCTAAGTCATTTGGGTGAGACAGGTAGCTTCATGGCAGTAGCAGAGTCCATCCATTTGGATTTTGTGATTAGAGAACAGGGTGCATAGGGGTAATCTATGACTCGATTGGAGATCACTACCCACCCTTGGGAGTGCATATAGGTGGAAACAACAGATATTGGGAGAGATGGACTTCCAATGTGGTAGTGGGATACATGCATTCATTGGAGCCATGGTTGTTTTGGATAAGGGTGATGACTGACAGAGCCGAAGAAGTGATTGGCCTGTGTCACGATGGGAATAATATGAGAGGAGTCATGGAGATTTTATTTTTTTGTCACGACACCTAGGATTGAGGATAACCTTGGGTTGATAAGCATTGACTTTACTAAGATGCCTTGGCTGAGTATGGTCCATGTTAGGTGGTTCCAGGAGAGTAGAGCGTAGTCTGAGCAGGGAGGTTAGATGGTGATGATCAGAGGAGTGCAATATTATCATGATGGCTCTTCAATGAGATTAACATAGGAACCTTGGATGGTAGTGATTGAAAAATTGACCGCCAACACAAATGAGTTTATTAGATTGTGTTTCTCAGAGTTAACTCTTGGGTACAGAGGTTGGACTACCTAGAAGAGAAATCATCGAAGGAGTTGTACGAGTCTATGCAACTTATGATTTCCTAGATTATCAGGAGATAGTAGGTGGATTCTTGTGATAGAACCTTGCTTATCAAGGCTATGAGTGGAGAGTGCTTCGCATCATACATGTCATTTTGGGATCCTAGTGACTTCATCACTTATGGGCAGGTCTGAGATATTCTCACAAGGAGGGACATCAGGGACAATGTCAAGACACATGGGGGAGAGTCTGCCTTGGAGACAAATAAATTTTTTGGATGAGCTATTGGTGATGATTGATAGATTTTCGACAATGATTTGTTTGCTTTATTTTTGGGATTCCAGTAGAGGAGAGGTTGAGACTTATTCCAGACGGTGGGACAGACCTTCTTTTCATACACCCAGGATTGAGGATGGTAGTGGATTTGCAGATTTGGGTTTCATGGAGATAACTTTGCAAGACATGATTCATGAAAATCAATTCAATCCCTATAGGTATTTTAGTGTGGGATTCCAAGAGAGGAGGA
>ML801485.1:318266-340601 GCA_009831015.1 Picea engelmannii | reverse complement strand
AAAACATCTTGTCATCAATCATGACGCATCATCATCAAGGTTAAGTGGTTCATCATCATAAAAATCTAGATCACTTGCGAGCAAGTGTCCTCAAAGAATAAGTTTTGTCAGTGCGCCAGAGCGGGATGTTACACTCTCACACAGTCAAACACTCATAGTACATACCTCCTCTCTTTATTTCTCTTCCCACCTCTCACACTCACACAATCTATCTCAACCCCCCTCCTCCCTATATCTCTCCCCCTGCCTTTTGCTATCTCTCCTATATTTATCTCCTACATCTACCACTAATTTATCTCTCTCATTGTTAGTCTCATTCTCACTATATCCCCCTCCCTCTCTATCCTTAGTCTAGGCCTCCAAATTGTTCATTGCAATCTCACTATCTCTCCTCTTCCAAAGGGTCCTTTCAATTTGGTTGCATTGCAATCTCATAATATCTAAGCCTCCACACAGTCATAATTTCCATTTAAGTAGGTTCCATTCCTCCAAATATCTCATCACCAGACCCAGAGCTTGATGTATACTATGACCTAGACCAGCACATAGATCTAGATTGAGATTAGAAATTGGCCTAGAGCTTGATGTAGACAATGACATAGACCCTCCTAGCTCCATCTAAGCCTAGGCATAACTTATACTCAATCCTTAACCCCAACTTAACTTGATCCATGAGTGAAATATTCATATACCTTTTATGCAACCCTTGCACTCACATCACCGACATCTTGGTGCTCTAACCATTTCTCCATCCTTGAAAACACTTTCAATCCTAACCCCTTAGGCCTTATTTGTCTCAATACCCCTATACATTTTTATTCATAAAATGTTTTGGTGGATATTAAATGATATATCTATTGCATTAAGAGCACGCACACACTTTGGTGACTTGATTGAGTTGATCATTTATGATCAGCAAGAATGCACGAGCATTCCTAGAATGCACATGTGCTTTAGTGCGTACGCATTCTAGGAACGCGTGAACATTCCTGCTAGGAATTTTTTGGTGCCAAGAACACCCCACCTCATCTATATCATGGTCGATAAAAAATGAGACAACTTCAAAAAAAAGCATCTTGCACATACATGTTTTACTTTTTTTAGTGTTCTTGTTAGATTCATAAATACTTTTGTGTTATTGCCAAATTATTGCAAGAACATTTGGAAGACAACTTTGTCAAGTGTAATTGGAATTGTTGTTTGTATGTAATTGTGTCTTCTTGGAATTGGAAGACAAATTTGTCCTAGTGAAATTGGAATTGTTGTTTGTATCTTCCTGTGTCTTCTTGGAATTGCAAGACAAATTTTTGGAAGTGGGATTGGAATTGTTGTTTGTATCTTCTTGTTTCTTCATGGACTTGGAAGAAAAAAATTTCCAAGGGAAATTGGAATTGTTGTTTGTATATTCTTGTGTCTTCATGGAATTGGAAGACAAATTTGTCTAAGTGCAATTGGAATTGGAATTATTAGATGTGTCTTCTTTTGTAATACAAAAACAAATTTCTCCACTTGGTTGTGCCTTATTACATAATACAAAGAGAAATATGTGGTAGTTTTTTGGAAGCCAATTCTTATATTTAAACATGGGGAACCATCGGATTCGAGAAACAATGTCCTCAAGGAAAAAGAAACCAATCGAAAAGGTAGAAGAAGAAACAAAGAAATTAAAGTTATGTATCTCAAAGCGTAGGCTTTCACATGAGGGAAATCCAATTTATAGCGCAATAGATGTCGCTAATGTTTCTCCTCCATCACCAGAACCAAAGAGAAAGATTTCATTAGAGATAAATCCGAACAATATCTCATCAAAACAACATTGTGTGGATGAACAGATGATGGAGGAATTGCTTGGAGCTGATTGTACAATGGATGAAATTAGAGAAGCAACCATTGTACAACATTGCGGTGAAGAACGTCATGTGGTGCAATTTCTTGTTGGACAGTCAAATGTGCACTCTCCTCCCATAGTTGATCCATAAATGATTGAATGGGAAAGAACTAAAACATTGTTAACTCCACAATAGGGAGGTCAAGAGTCCCATAATAGGGGTTCATCATCCCTACCTATATTGAGCATTGTGCGGTGAAGAACTCCTAAACACATTCAGTTCAATGAAAGTGTTCTAGCATCACTTGAAGGTAAGTTATCTAATCGTACTATTTGTTATCATTCTTATAAAATCATTCAAGAATATTTTGAACCAAAATTTGATGCTGCTAAATGTCAATTATTTTTATCTTTATTAAAATCTATAAGTTTGATTGTTGTTAGGAGAATTTTAGACATTAAAACAATCAAAAGTGTAGAAACAATTCATCATATAGTACAAAAGCTTGTAGATGATTTTCAAAGAATTGGTAATAAATCTTGTTCTAAAGACAAAAATGTAGCTCTACGTGTCTTGTCCCAGTCAATTTTTATCAAGATTACAAGAAAACATTATTTTCTACAAAAAACCTGTCACCTATTGAAATGTGATGTAAAAACCCTTATAAAGTGTTCTCATAGACGGGATAGCCTTGACGTAGGTGGCCCAACAGATTTTTGGGCCTTCACTAGAAGGTTATCTCATTCTAACATGAATTTAATTGGAGTGGTTAAGGGACTACTTTAGGATTTATGGCATGATAACACAATGTTCTCTTCCAACCAATATGATTTGAGAAGGGGATCTAGGGAATTTGAACCCCATATTAAAGAATATCTTGACATTACACGGATAGAATTGTATGAGAGATTCAAAACAGTACATAGTGCACTTATCTTAGGCCAAAGATCTTTCCATAAATGCAAGCCTTGGTATGTTCGAATCAACACAATTCGTAACACATGTTGTTGTAGATATCACATTTAGTATGGTTAATATTATCACACACACACACACACACACACATATTTCATGTTTTGCACAACACTCTTTTGCAGGAATGTCCAATTATATTTACATCGTCATCATCTAGAGACTTTATTCACAACATCTTGTGTATAAGGTTAGAGGGTTTTACATATTATCAAAATGCATGCTTATATGGGACATGCCCCAAGTGCGGTGGAATGGAAATGTTATAGTGCAATTTGTAGGCTAGGAAAATCCTGACCCAACCACAAAGAAAGTGCCACAACTTGGGAATCCTACACCCAATGTCACCTCGATGTAGGTCTCACACTTAAAGGGTGACTAGGTCACTATAGGGAGGCAATATCGATGACCCTAGGGGGATTGAGATGGATATGGATATGGATGGAATTTAATCCCCTATAGGTCAAGTCTAAGTAGGATTAAATGTGGGAAGAGATTCCTTGTAATTCAAGTAATTGTTTCCCCACAGGTACAATACTTCTTTGGATGATTGTACCTTCCCGAGACAAAAGAAAAGACAATTTGCAATGATATATGTTAGTTGGATCATAAAATTAAGCTTGTTGTCCCTAATTTGTAGCAGTAAATTATAGTTTATATCAACAAATAAAATATATAAATAATTATTCAAATATCTAAACTATTTAAGAAAATCAGCATCAATTTTAGCAATGAACATAGGCTAAAAGATGGAACTTAATAAGCTAGAGAAGATGAATGTTGTAAACATGTGTTTTCTGCAGAAAATTGCAGCCTTATGTATGTATAATTCAATGTCCTGTAGCAGAAAAATAAAACATGGAAAAGTGCCAATAACTATCCCAAAAGGTGCACCCTAGTTAGTAGACTAGGTGAGTGAAGTTAGAGAGCTAGTCTAGGGTTAGTTTAGGAGTTATGAGAGTGTTAGTAGCTAGGGTTATGAAGCCCTAATGGTTGTAGGTTAAACTTTGTAACATTAATTAGAGTATTGGGAGAGAGGGGATGCCCTAGTGGGGGAAGACTCCTCTCAATGAGGCAAATCAACTTCAAGCAAGAAACCTTTTAAAATACCAAAAATTATGTTTCCCAAGGAATCGATTTTATATCTCAAATGAAAAAACGTATGACTAGTGCCTTTAATATTGGGTTAATGGAGTCAAAGAAAGTTTATATAAGCTACTTCCTTGGGGGTGTAAGCCCTTTTACATCCCAAGGAATGTTTCTCTAGGCTAGGGTTTAGGCTAAGAGGGTGTATTCCCTCATACTTCTCTTAGCAAACCCTTATATAATCAATGAGATGAAGAAAATAAAATGATGAGTGCTATGATGGGGATGTATGCCCGTATACTTCCCACCTATCTCCTAGCATATTAACAATACTTGAACTTGAAAAATGATAGCATAATAGTAGAAAACCATACCAAGATCAAGAGAAATGCCAAATCTAGCACAAGAGCTAGAAAGCATAATCCAAGGCTAGTGCTAGACTTCCATCAACCATTCACCAATATATAACCATAAACAAGTGCACAAGAGATGAAAAGAGCCAAGTGTGGTGAAAATTTTAGACCAAGGCCTCTCACAAGAGGGAGAGTTATGATTAAAATGAGATCTTATGATCTCTATTTATACAAAATGTAGCTAACATATATTGTTCACAAATTAATGAGTAAAACAAAATATTAGGGGTCAGCAACCCCAGTCTTTCCCCCTTAACAAAGTAATACTAAACAATTCACTTAAAATTTCACTTTTTTCACAAATAAAACCCTAATTTAGGAGGACATCACCCCTTTAGGGGACGTTTTGCCCCTTTGAGGAAGTTGTTGGTGTTGGAGAAGCATGGATAGGCCTCCAAATTCCACATGTCAGGCATTTAAGGAGTCTCATCATGGTGAAGACCCTTCTCCTCCTCAAACTTCCATGTGTCAAAAGAGTGGCACCTCACCACCATGCCCTAGCCCCCAAAGCATGACATCAAGATAAAAAAATAGGACGTTTTTCCCCTCCTGGGAAAATGTTTTGGCAAGTGAGGGATGGGATATGTCGTCCAAGTCATCATCAAGGATGTCCAAGTCTAATTTATCTCATATGGCATGTGCACCCCTGACATCCAACCTCTGGGCTTGTAGCCCCATTAAATCCCAAGACAAGTTTTTTCTCCCAAAAATGTCCACCAACTAGATTCTGCAAAGACAAATGAGCATGCCCTCCAAGGATATCAAGTCATAAAATCATGATAAGTGAATCCAATCAATAAATAATCCATATAAGTATGTGTATAAAATATTATCATATCAAACAATTAAGACCTCAAAGACATTATCTAACTTGTCAAGCTTGAATATGGAAGGGTTGACAAGGTTTCCTATTGGGTAGATCTTTCCCTAGGTCAAGGAGAGTTTCCAAGAGATCCCTCTCTAATCTATGTAAAGAGAATGAATTGGTTGGGGTCAAGACTCAATGGGCATAGGGATCATGACATACAAGGGCTCGTAGTGTCTCATTCATGGGTGCCTTTGTAGAGGGTGTGTGGTACCTTGTCTGCAATGCACTTTTTCCAAGCCCATAAATTGCCTTTTATATTTCTTTAAATATAGCATAAGGAGAGGTTGAAGGTCACTTCCCTAGAGTGGTGACCAGGTGATGGCAATGTCACCCACAAATACCTAATAAAAATGAGAAGGTTGGCTCGTGATGAGACCCCATTTCTCTCAGTCATGCAACTGACAACCATTACCCTGGTTTGGTGACTAGATGGTGGTAATGTCATACCACTATATATTCATGGACATGATAGTTCGGCTTGTGATGAAACCTCCTAACCTTCAACTAACCTTTTAATCATTCTTTTTTATATTGTGGGTCCCATTTATTTAAAGATAAGTGTTTCATTTCTTTATTGGGTGATCCTTGGGTGAAGCATATGGAAGTTTTATACAAGGATTTTATCCCAAAATCAACACCTTTGGGCCTTTAGCCCCTTCTTCCCATGGAATGAGGGACAACCCCTTCTTAGGTCAATACACCCTAAAATCCCAAGAGATAAGGAAATGGAGGGGGAAAATGATGGAAATTGCTAAGTATGGTCAAGAATGGTACGATGACGCATTAATGGATTTCCTAGTAACAAACCCATTCCCAAGGAAAACCACTTACTAGGGCACATATTCAACCACCAAGGTGAAGCAAGGAAAACCGCATAATGTCCAAGAACATATCATGAAATCTAGAGCAACCTAGGATACAATATAATCAAATAGCTTAAATATTTAAATGATGCTCACCATAATACTGACTTGTACCTCATGGAGCAAGGCCCACTTCCTTATGGAAGCCATCTAGTGTGGTGGATTCCATCTGCAAAACTTTGACCATCTATGGTGGTGAGTGGGTTTTCCATCTATGAAAATGGGTATTGTTGGTCATGTATTCTCTCGACACTCCATATTCGCAACCTAAGGGCCTCGAGACATAATCTCCTTAATTATCCATAAAATGGGGATAACAGGCATTACTAAGAAAGTGAATCCATGTAAGAGATGAGTATGAATTGGGGAGGAAGGAGGTTTCCTTGAAAATATTTAAATATTTAACATATGATATTGATGGAGGATAGGAAAGAAAAAAAATACAATTAGTTACTTCCCATGTACGAGTTTGAGACTTCATGAAGGACTTCATCGAAAATACATGAGTTATGTAAGCTCCCACTAGTCTATTTGGCTAAGGACCACGAGACTACACTACCCACAAATTCCTGACATATTGTTCTTGAAAATTGACCTCCTCTTCAAAAATTGCACTATGCCTCATTGACCAAAACCCTAGTACCGAAGATACTCCAAGATACGGTTTTCTGCTGGAAAAAATGACAGTGGAGCCCCCCCCCCAAGTTTAAACCCAGTGCTTCGGATCCAATGCAACTGACGGTTTTCCCATCCAAGTCTCGGTTTGATTTTTATCATGAGTTGCAAATCGCCTCTTCAAGTCATTCAGGGACATGTGGTTAATTTGGTTTTGGGGCATAAAATCCAAAACGAGTGGTGTATCAGAGTATTGTAAGCTCCCACAAGTATATTTGGCCAAGGACCACGCGACTACACTACCCACAAATTCCCAACACAGTGTTCTTGAAAATTGACCTCCTCTTCAAAAATTGCACTATGCCTCATTGACAAAAACATTGGAATTTTCATGCAAGTATTTTTATATAAGAAATATGGGATAACAAGTTGTAGAATTACATACTTAATGAATCCTTTGGTTGTAATTTTTATGTATGAATCCTTTGATGGCATGGAAATTGAATGTAATACAAGGAATGGAAAGTGAAGGCAAGGCATGGGAAGTGAATGCATGGCATGGAAATACATGGTATGGAAATACAAGACATGCCAAGTGAAGGCAAGGCAAGGCGTGGCAAGGCATGGCATGGAAAGGAATGGTATAGTATTGAAAGGCATGGAATGGAAAAGGAAAGGCATGGAAAATGAATGCATGGAAAGGCATGGAATAACATGGAAAGGCATGGGATGGTAAGGCATGGTATGGAAAGGCATGGCATGGAAAGACAAGACATGGCAAGTGGGAAAGGAAATGAATGGAAAGTCATGTCATGGAAATAAATTACATGGTATGGAAAGACATGGCATGGAAAAGTAAAGGCATGGAAAGTGAATGTAAGGAAAGGCATCGAATGGCATGTCATGGAAAGGCATGGGATGGCAAGGCATGGTATGGAAAGGAATAGTATGGAAAGACAAGATACAGAACGTGAAGGCAAGGCAAGGCATGGCATGTCAAGGCACACCATATCATACTATACCAATTCCAATGCATACCATACCAATGCAATGCATACCATACCAAGGCAAGGCATATCATACCATACCAATTCCAATGCATACCATACCAATGCAATCCATACCATACCAAGGAAAGGCATATCATACCATACCATACCAATTCCATACCATACCATACCATGACAATGCATACCATACCATACCATACCATAGAAATGCCAATGCCAATGCATACCATACCAAGGAAAGGCACGAAAAACCATACCATACCATATCATACCATTGTCAATGCATACCATACAATGGCAAGGCAATGCATACCATTTCCATTTCCAATGCATACCATATCATACCATTGGCAATGCATAGCATACCATACAATTGGCAATGCATATCATACAATGCAATGGCAATGCATACCATACCAAAACAAGGCAATGGCAATGCATACCATACTACCACTACAAAAACTACCAATGGTATGCATAGGCATTGGTATTGCCTTTGCATACCATTGCATGGTATTGCAATGGTATGCAAAGGCAATACGAATTCCTATTCATACCATTGGTATGCATAGGAAATGGTATTAGTGTTGCATACCATTGGATACAAATGGTATGCATACCATTGTGATACCATGGTATGCATACCACTGCAATATCATGGTATGCATACCATTGTGATACCACGGTATGAAATGGTATGCATACCATTGAAATACCATGGTATGCATACCATTGCGATACCATGGTATCCAATCGTATGCATACCATTGCAATACCATGGTATGCATACCATTGTGATACCATGGTATGCAATGGTATGCATACCATTGCAATACCATGGTATGCATACAATTTTTATCCATACCATGGTATCCATACCATTGAAATACAATGGTATGCATACAATTGGTACGCATACCATTGAAATACCATGGTATGCATACCATTGCAATACCAATGGTATGCATACCTGAGAATCCCTAGGAAAACTACCAATAAAACCCTAAGACAACTAAAACCCTAAAAATAACCTATAAATGGTATGTAATCGTATGCATACCATTGCAATACCATGGTATGCATACCATTTCAATACCATGGCATGCATACCATTTCAATACCATGGTATTGCAATGTTATGCAATGGTATGCAAAGGAAATACCAATTCATATGCATACCATTGATCGACATAGGAAATGGTATTTATGTTCCATACCATTGGATACCAATGGTATGCAAACCATTTTGATACCATGGTATGCATACCACTGCAATACCATGGTATGCATACCATTGCGATACCATCGTATGCAATGCTATGTGTTATCGCACAATCTGTACTTTCCCAAAGCCCGAGGCAAGTGAGGAAATATTGACGTAACAAGGGGGTGACCTATCACTGTCACCTTAATAGGAAACCCCTTTATGTTTAGAAGTATGTTAAGATTACCCCAAGGGATACATCCCTAGTAACCTAAAGGGCTAATGAACTAAGAAAAATATGGAATAATCCCCCCCTCTCACTAGTCACTCAAGTTCAAACGTTCTTTATGTCTTTGAGAGATGAAGCAAAAGTAAACATGAAGTGTACCTGCCTAGAACAAGAAAACAAAGCAAAATATGACAGTTTTCAAGTACCAAATGATGTTAGTGCTTCAATAGGACAATGAACCTTTAAAATATAAGTTGGCTGATATAAAATTGCAACTATATGGATATCTACAACAAAAATAAGTATTTTATAACAACTATAAAAAATATGCCTCAGAACTACTTGAAAAGACAATGAAAAAGTAGATTTAACTAGGAGAAATGATTATCAATTGTCACAAGCATTTTTTGCAGTGTCTAGCTAGCATTAAATTTCAATTTTGTAGAAAATTTTCTGCAGTTAGATGGTTGTAGAAATCTATTGTAACATAAGCAAGTATTAGTGCTCAGCATTACAAGAAAATATCATGGAAACTTAGCATTTATCAAGTAGATTGTTTGAAAATTATCACAAGCAATTTATGAGTGAGTTAGATGTGAGTTATGTAGGTGTATGCAGCAAATTAGTATAGATTAATATGGTTGTAGCAGTGATTTACAACAACAACAAGTTAACTAGTGAATTAGTTTATTTTAAAGTTAGTAGAAGTTAGCAAAAGCTTCAAGGAGGATAGTTTGAGTGTTTGTTTGATCAATCATTCACTAAAGCAAGTGGACAAGTGCCTTTTTGGGCTTATGGAGTCAACAACATCAACAACACAACTTGGAGAAAATAGAAATGATAATACTTGCCGAAGGAAAAGAGGTGGATGCAAGAGGTGTTGGCACTTCAAGGCCTCAAACATCCAAATCTTGAAGACAAATTCACTAGAGATTAAGAACTTTTAAGCCCTAGTGAATCTTGCTTCATTAGACCATTGAAAATGTATTATGAAATAAACAATTAGAATGAAGGTACTAGAGTTCTAGCACTTTAGGGCTCTAGTAGTCACTTCTAAACAAGGTGTACTTGAAAATTTTAAACAAGTAGAAAAGCTAGAGAGAGAGAAAAACAACTTGTGTTTCTCTCATAGGATTTAAGCAAGCAATTTCATAATCTTTAACATGAAACAAGTAAAATTTACCACAAGAATTTATTACATGAACAAATTGCATATTTTCTACTTACCTCACCATGAATAATCAAGCCAAACCCTAGTTGAAGATCTTCCACCATGAAAAATAGCCAAGATACACCATAAAAAGCCTCTCTAAGAAGATGTGCACTAGTTATTTTAGCCAATAACCCTTAAGGAGGGCACAAATTTCAGTCCAAACTTGTTGTGTGGTGAGTTATAATGAAAAAATGAGAGTACTTTATCTCTATTTATAAAAAACTTTGACCTTTAATTAATTTTAGGTCAAATAAAAGGTCGACATGGCCAATTTACATTAAAATCCAATTTTGACATATATAAAACTAATTAACATCTAAAAACATCTCCAAGGGTGACTTCATTCTCTTCTAGGGTGACGTTGAGCCCCTAAGGCGGAACGTTGGGATCAGGATGCAGAACGTTTGGACTCTAAAGGCCCTAGATGATTCCCACACGTTCCAACCATCTCACAACTTCCCCAAAATGTAGACCCTAGCTCTAGATGACGTCCAAGGTCATGATAGTGATGTCCTGGGATTTCAAAGGACAATGTCCATGTGGAAGAGAAATATCCCCCTGGGTCAAGGTATTCCAGAGTGCCTCCAAGGTGACATCCTTATTTCTTCCTGGTACAAATATATGATGTGTTCTTGCCCCTGGTTGGGGTTACAACATCCATCTGTGGTATTTAAGCCACCATGAAGGTATGAGCTAATCATTCCCTCACATGTACCTGTTCACCGGGAAAGGTCCTGCATCAACAACAAGTATTCCCTACAGGGGTTCATAAGTCATAGGGATCATAACATGTAAATCACATCCAATAATTAAATCACCCAAACATGTGCATCAAACCCCCCTTTACCCAAAAAAATTCTCAAAGACATTATGAAATCTAACAAGTTAGGTTTGGATAAGATCTCAAGGTTCCCTATTGGGCTAAGCCTCCTTATGTTTGGGGTGTTTCCTAGGTGATATCCAATCCAGGTCATGTAAGTGTATAAGGTGGCATGGGGTAAGTGTTTAGGCATGGGGTGCAGTGATAACAGGGAAATGTAAGTCTTACCTGTGGGTGACTTTGTAGAGGGTGAGTTGCACCTTGTCATAAATGAAATTGTTTTTGAGCCCATTCACTGCCTTTTACTCTTAGATTTATTATATTTTGATATTTTTCTTTTGTGATTCAAGGGAAGAGTTGAGGGACATTGTCCTGGCTTGGTGACCTGAGGTGATAGTGTTAGCCACAAACATTTCACGGAGATGATAAGGTTGGCTCGTGATGAGACCCCCTTTCTATTGGATATGCCACCAAGAACTAGTGCCATGGTTTTATAGGTGGTAGTGTCATACCACTACATTCCCATGGTCATAATAGGTTTGCTCGTGATGAGACCTCCTATCCACCAAATAGTACCTTGAATTTTTAATTATATTTATGGGTTCCCTTTTCTTACTAATAATTTTTTCACTTCTTTCTCAGGAATCCTTGGGAGAATCATCTCAAAGGTTTCAAAGGATTTTAAATCTTTCTAGCTACTTTTATCCTCTGGGCCTTTAGCCCCTTCTTCCCATAAGGCAAGGTGCAACCCTTTCTAGTCTCGCCAATCCCAATGCCTGAACAAATGTATGGGAAGATGAGAGGAATAAAGATGGAAAGTTGTAAGTATGGAGGGAACAGATGATGACCTTTCATAGACCCACCCAGTGGAAACCCATCCTAAAGGGAGATCAACTTACTAGGGCATTATGTCACCCTTCTAGGTATGAACAAATCAAAGAGAATAATTTCCAAGAAAATTTTATGAAATGAAGGAGAATTCAATGCAACATATTCAAGTGCTTCAATAATTAGAGTGACACATACCATGATACCCAAACTCATTACCTTATGAAGAAATACTTAATGCTACTTCAGGACTAGGTTGGTGGGATGGATATTGTTGTTGTTGAAAAATGGGTTGCACTGAAGAAAAGAGGGTCCCTCCTGGGCCATGCTCAAGTCATCCGGCTCTTGACACTCCATGTATAGGACCTGTGGGCCTCAAGACATGATCTCCTTAGTTATCCCTAGGGTAGGGGATAACATCTGGCTCCACTCGGGGACATGTGCTCATTGTAGAGCGCATGAGAACCTCAACATATTTGGTATGACACGTGCCTGCTAAATCTCAACAAAAATGTATTAGTAATCCATAGGGTGGTGATATCAGCCCTTGTTCATATATGATATAATAGTAAAACAAGCATCTCTAATCTAGCATATAATCATGAGCATACATATATACATAATGAACAAAACAATGTGGAAATGAAACTGCAACTATGATATCATGATATGCAGAAGTTATATGCAATGGATGCAAATGACTACCTAATCTAACTTACATGTACTTACCTGTGAATTCAAGTATTTTCCCTATGATGGGGTTTGAGGAGGCGTGCACTAACTGGTAATGGACATTTCTTACTTTCGATCATGGACAAGTAGTAAGAATCATTGACTAACCTCATTATAATATTGAAGGGTCCAAACCAAAACATTATGCATCCCTTAATATTGTTAGGCTCCCCCATCTTTGTATCCCACTCTAAAACCAAATCTCCTTACTTGTAGTCCCCTCCTTCAGAATCAATTGCTTCTTGTGATCTGGTGTATTATGTTGAGGGAGGGGGGGTGGGGTTCTATAATCAGTGCATCTTCTTTCTTTGTCTTAGTCAACAAATGTTCATCATCCCCCTTCCAATTGACAAATCTAACTCCTTTCCCTCTAAACCTTATCAAATCTTCAATTTCATCCTCTTGTGTATAATAATATCCATCCTAGTATTCAGAGAGGTTAGAGGCATCATCAAGATAATCAACCCAACTTTTATCTCTCTCCTGCTCCAGAACAAAGGGGTGGGATTCTACCAAAGCACTATCCTTTATGTATATTTCGTGCAAATGTAATGTCTCGTCATTACGTTGTGTAATGTTGTCCTTGTGATTTCTAAGAAGAGTTTGGTCACCCTTTCCCTTGGTCCATGTTCTCTCACTAATATTGTCTTCTTATACCAAGGGAAGAGAGGTCCAACCTTGAAATAAACAAGGATCTATGGAGTTGTAGTTACTATTTCCATGATTACACCTTTCAATGTGTTCCATACTCTTTCGCTTGTTATGCAAAGTGATGCAATCTTGGTCCCCGATAGGGATAGTTGTGTAGGACAAGTCCATCTGTAGACTTCCACCTAAAGTAGCATCCCATTCCCTAGATAATATCATTCCCCAAGTGTCAGTTATATCGACAAAAATGACATCCACTATGATGGGGAAATCAAGGTAGTTGGAAAGGTGGACTTCAATACCTTCCATCAAGCCATATACCTTGATCCCCTTTGACTCAAATCTACAAACATTAGCATAAGGCCCTATAAATTCTAGCTACAATTGATTCATAACCTTCAAACGCATCATATTGACAGGTGACTCGGAGTCAAGCATGCATTTGTGAAGACATAGGTCATCTACTAGCAAGGAATTGAGAAAGGGTGTTTGTTCATTTTACTCAAAATGACCAATTTTTAATAGTGTGGAAGTTTCTTCGAACAATTGTTGGTCTTTTGGGTTCCATTTTTTCAAAGAAGGGATTTCCAACATTCCACAAATCCTTTTGACCTTTTGTAAGATATAGGCCATACTAGTGCTTAGGTTGGTCCCATCATTGCTAGGTTTTGGGAAAGACAAGCTTCCACAATGGAGTACATTTCTTTGTCGTAAGTAGGTTACTTATATATGAAATCTAATAGTGTCTCACTATGATAGGCCACGGGGTGCCCATGTTGAGTGAGAACTGCGCCCACATCATAGTCTAAAGCATCTATCTCGATCTCAAAGTGTTATTGCAGGTTGGGTAATGAAAGAACTGGGGTTGAGCACAAGAATTGCTTCAACATATCACACACTTGTTTTTGTGTGAAGCCCCACATGAACTTTTCCTTACCACCACCCCTAGTTACTTGGCTAAGGCTCATGCAATATGGGAGAATACTAACATGAACCTGCAATAGAAATTGGCAAGGACTACAAATCTTTGAAGATCAGTGAGTGTGGTTGGGGAAGCTTAGTTACAAATGACCTAGATCTTGGATGGATCCACATCCACCCCATGCTCATCAACAATTTAGCCTAGGTATTGGACCCTGTCCATGCCGAAGGACCATTTTTTCAAATTTGCATATAACTTTTGTTGTCGCAAAGTGTGGAGAACTTCTTGAATATGTTGCAAGTGTTCCACCCAATTCTTATTGTAGATGAGGATGTCATCCAGATCCACCACCATAAAATAATTGGTGAAAGGCCGCAGGATGTCATCCATCATACTCATGAAAGTTGTTGGGGCATTCATCAAACCAAAGGGCATGACCAACCATTCAAAAATACCTTCTTTGGACTTGAAGGAAGTTTTCCATACATTTGTCTGCTCTTTTAAGCCCTGATGGTAGCTAGACTTCAGATCAATATTAATGAATTATTTCCCCCACCTGAGTTGGTCAAGGAGATCGTCAATTCAGGGAATCGGGTATCGATTCCTGAATGTGATTTCATTTAAGGCTCGGTAATCAATGCAGATTAGTGAGGTCCCATTTTTATCCTGCACAAGTATGATTGGGCTTCCACACGGTGATGAGTTGGGTCATATGTGCCCCTTTTGGAGAAGTTCTTGGATATGACACTTTATCCCCTAGTTTTCTAACAGAGAGTGATTATAGACTGACCCATTGGGTAGAGGTGTGTTAGGGGTCATATCGATTTAATTCTTGACTTGATAGTGTAGAGGTACCCTAGTGGGTGAGGAGAAAATGTCTTTGTATTCTTCCACAACCTTATCCACTTGCTTCTGTTGCATGGATAGTTCGGTTGTAGAGGCCATGGATGTGGCCGCAACCTTATTCTCACTTTGAGAGTGAATTACGAAGAAGGAAAACTTCTTGGTATGAGAGATGACCTTCCTGCATTACTTGGTAGAGATCAAGGAAATGACAGTAAGAGGGACTACCTCATGTATCATGTACAATTTCATTTCCAAAGTAATAATAACACTACAAGGCCTAGACTAATATACAACGTGATGTTTCCGTAAATAAGGTTGGCCAAAAATAACATCACAAACTTCAAGGGGAGAAACATCACACAATACCTCATATTTGAAGGGCTTGATGTCATAGGATAGGAAAAATTGTTGGTTAACGGAAGATCGATTCCTTGGTGGACCCATACGATGGTGTATGGTTGCAGATGAGACATTGTCTGTAGGTCCAACCCCTTTAAAAACTTTGCTAAGATGAGGTTCTTTTGGCTAATGCTATCAATGATGAAGTGCAACAAAGTACCCTTCACCCACATCTGTGAATGAAAGAGGCACTTGCCTTCCTATGGCTCGTCAGGTTCATCAGGATGGATCTTAGTGGTAGAAATGATTGCAATAGGTTTCACATCAATACTATGTCTCCCCTTTTCAAGTTCTGACTATGAATTAAAACCCTCATCTGATTCAGAGGCTTTCACCACCACCACCAATGTTTTCTTTGAGCAGAAATCAACAATGTTATGACACGGTTCTTGTGGAAGTCACACCACTTCCCACTGTCTTTTTTCATCTTTTCATTGTCCTTCATTGTTTGCAACTTAGAATGGTTGTCTCGAGGTTGTCCATATTTTCTCTGCCATTTTTTTTGTGGTTTGGGGTTTCCCTTTCCCTACTTCTATAGTGAGGGGTTCTGATACCCAAAATACCGCATCTTTTTCTTAAGATTTTGCTCGATTTTGAAAGCATGTAGATAGGTCGCTCCCAAGGAAACGATGTCCAGAAACTCCATTTATATCTCGATGTATCTATATAGACCGTCATGGTACTCGAGCACCAGATGTCACTCAGAATCTTTGATACCCATCTTTGTGTGGAAGGTATGGAATATATTCATGAACTCCGGAACTGTTTGGTCACTTTCCTGCCATAGTGTGGTGCATCTTGTATATAGGTCATCATAACTTCTAAAAGGGTAGTATTGTTCCTTAATAACATCCCTGAAGGACTCCTAGGTGAGTTCGAATGTAAATAATGAGGTTTCTTTTTTTTTATTTTTCTCACAGAAATTCTCCCACAAATCTTTGACATGGGGGACAACTTTGAGGAGAAAAAATGTAATCTTTTCGTTATTGCAAAAGTCATGGACAAAAAAATACCCTTCTAGCAGATTCAACCATTTTTCTACAACATCTATGTCAATCTTACTTTCAAATATAGGAATATCAAAGTTGATTTGCACCTTTAAGGGGGTGGAACCTCCTCTTCAAGAAGATACTTTACCTGTTGATATCCGTCGAAGGATTTGTGCAAGACTATCCATCATCTTGCTCCTCTACTATGCGAGGTCTTCCTCGAGCAACCATTTCAAAGGATCTCTTGTCTCTTAATCTTTCTTTTCTCTTTACATGGAAGGTCGCTTGGGCATGCAAGATCCTTTTTCCTCAGGACAAACAAGCTCAAGACCCAATTCTTTGTACCTTGATCTTGTCAAAGACATGCATTAAGAATGACAAGGCACATATCACTCTAATAAAACTAATCCATATTTTATGAGAAGAATGAAATGAATACATATGTATATTATTAACACAGAGATACAGTGAACAATAATAGAGATACAGTAAAACTTGGATTCTATTCAATAAGGAAATATGTTGAAATAGTAAAATGCATACTTAAACAAGATTGCTAGAATGGTAGTGACTTATCTTTTAGAAGAGATGTGATGGTTTCGCTCATTCGCAAGAATATAATTACAACGAGGATCCAAAAGCCTTTTTACATAAAACAATAATTCAAAAACCCTATACATAAAAAAAACTAACCCTAGGAGATGAAGTGCCAAAAGTCATGTGGGCCTCGTTGGGGTAAGTTGTTACATCAACTTTTCGGGTTCGTAACGTTTTCATACGATCTTCGTTTTAGGCGCATGATAAATTCGTTGGAAATTTATACCTGAGGAATACACATTATGATGTTACACATTAACTCTATCTACGGTGTGATTGTGGCAGGCCCAAAAAACATTGTTTAGAGCTTCAAAACGACCCTAGAAGTTCAGGACCCAAAAAGCTAGAAACAAACTACCTAAATAAAAACGGAAACTTCCAAGATAAAATATGTATGTGAGTGAGTTGGAATATGTGGGTGGCCATCGATGTCCACCTCGATTAGTTATTCCTCTTTAAATTTGACCTATCGTGTTGACCACCATGGAAAAAGGGATGCCAGGTCACCCACCATTACTCATGCATATCAGGCTAGCCACGTGAGGAATTCCAAGAAGATTATAGAAGGTTCAAAACCATACCACCATTAAGGGTTGAGGAAGTAAAAAATCTACCCCTAGATGGATATCGAGCTATATTAAATACCAGGCCACTTGTAGGAGAGGGGGTTCCATTCTATGATAGTTTATTTTGTTCCATAGCAAAGAAGAACAAATGGGAGTGGGAAAATAGAGAGAATAATAGAGGGGGTTAATTTTCTATAGAATCTTAATAGGCCACAGGTCTTAGGTAACTGCATAGAGAGTGCCTTCTCCTCTATGCTTTTATTATTTCCATACTAGAGAAAATAGAGGAGAGAAAACTCACCTTCTAGTTGGGTTTTCTCCCATGGTTTCTCAGAGAAAATATTTGTGTTATCTTGTGGATGGTGTATGATTGTGATTTACTATTCTCTTTTTTCCGCATTCTATTTGTTTTTTGCATAAGAAAAAAGTCAATAATTAAATATTATGGAATCTAAAGGAATTTAACCTCCATATTGTAGATTTTAGTTTTATTTATCATATCTATTGTGATGAAATATTCCTATGGAATATCTGTGATAGTTTCTAGATCATATTGGTACTAGAGCATGTTTTTGTTTTGGGTATTTGTGGAAATTTTTAGGATCCAATAATGATATTAAGGAGAATTCATAGAAACCATATCTATGGTAGACGAGTATGTTCATAACAACCCTCGAGATCTAGTAGAAGCGAGATTTGAGAGGTTGGAATCAGGGATAATTTTAAGGATGGAAATTTATTTTAAAATGTAGAAACCGTGGTGAATCTTACCGATCCTTCATATGCCAACTATAAATGTTTGGCGATATTTTTGCAAAAATATTCAATTTTCTAATTATTTTATACAGTTTTTATAAAATTTTGGCAATTTTTAAGGTAAAATAATTTTATCCTATAGAATTTGGGCGAATCATTTTTAAAATAGTGAATCTTGTTTTTGAAAAAACCATGGAAAATTAGCCTATGAGAGAAATTTAGCCCCTAAAATCATCCCTGGTTGGAATCACAAGTTGTTGACAAAATTTGCAATATAAACCTCTTCATGGGAGCTCTAGAAAGCAAGTTCATATCGTTTGGAGATGATGGAGGCTTTAACCCAAAAATCAAATCGGAGGGAAAATATGGAGTTTGGGAAGAATCAGAAAATGAGTCACGAAAAGAATCAAAGAAAGAGTAGCTAAGTTCGAGTGTCATGAACCCTTTAGAGTCCCTATTCAAGTTGGAACTAAAAGTGGACATAAATCCATACCAAGGTGAGATGGATGCATTAAAATTGAATCATTGGTTGCAACAACTAGAGGTTTATTTTGGTATTCACCATATAGATGAAGAGGAGAATATTTCAATTACTAGATTGAATTTAGATGACTATCCATTATCATGGTGGTAAATCCATATGGAAACACTTAGGCTAGAGGGTGATCCTCCTGTAACGATGTGGGAGGACCTCAAAAGCCTCATTAAGCCATAATTCTACCCTATAGGGTATTTAGAGGATCAAAGGATTTGGTGGCACTACTTCAGGCAGAGGTAGGGGAAGAGTGTACAGGAGTACACCACTAAGTTTGGAAATATGGCCATCATGTTGGGTATCTCTCCCCAGAACCTAGATATAATCCTCAAGTTTATTGGGGGCTTACAAACTCATCTACAAAAGAAGGTGATCCTCTTCAAGCAAAGTACAATTGATGAGGCATGTGTCCAGGCACAATACCTGGAAAACATAGGCCAAAAATAGGGGAATCCAAGTGTTTCAAGGAAGAAAGATCACCAAGAAGATTCCAAGGAAGTAAATAAGAAGTGGAAAGGGGGAAAATATAAAAAGATAAAATCCATTAGAAATCAGTGCAAAGTTCCCAACAACCTTTGAAATCAGTACAACATTATTGGCCATACCAAGGAAAATTGTTCTTCATGGAATGAGCCTTGGAACTCATGACATTCAAGTCCCCATTAGTCTCTAGAAGATTTAGAAGCTCTCCTAAGAGTCTTCTAAGAATCTATATAAAGAAGGAAAATCTTGAGCACGAGGAGGAATAATCATTTACAGAGTTATGTTATCCAAATATAAAGGAGCTCCTACATATACATCATTTGCAATGAATTTTCCTAGCTTGGTTGAAGTGTTAAGGATGATCAAGGAGCAGGGGGTAAGGAGGAATGAATCTAAACTAAGAGGTCATGGTTTTGATGCATTTCTCTCATTTCAATTAATATATCATTGGTTTTATCCTCTAATTGTTTTGGTTTTGTTCATAAATATTCGGATTTGATTTATTCTCTCACAGATCAGGTTAGATACAAGATAGATCTAGTATTCTAATGCTAAGAAGAATAGTAGGAAGACATTGTTTTGTCACTTGTGTGCAGGTAAAGGGTTGAAGGAGCTTGGATCTTGATATTGAGGACTACATCAGCCAAGGATACAAAAGGTTCCAACCTTCAGGAAAAGGTATGCCATTCCACCAACTCTTGGTATATGTATGAATCTGATTGCTTGTTTCTAGGAGAACCATAGAAGTCTATCCCATTGTCTGTCTAGGATCAAAAGGCATATCCTAGGGAGATCTTACTATCCATTGGTAAGTTTTTCTTTGTGACAGATGTAGATATGATTTGACAATGATTGTCTATTTTAACCATGCTTGACTATGGTTTGACCATGTTTGACTATGGTTATCTAAGGATGACCATGTTTGAAGACATTAAGAGATTTATAAAATGGCTAATATAGTTATTGCGTTGTTCATCTTAGTTGTATTATGTAATCATTGTATGTTCGTCAATGGGTATGTCACATTGCAACATTGATCAAATGTGATGTCGCATCATAAATTTCATTAAGGGTTTTATCATATTGGGATATTCCACAAGAGTTATGTTGGATTATGATGTTCCTCATTCGTTATGTTAGATTGCAAAATTCATCTTGTCTATTTATTTGTAAAATTGCTACTTTTATTGTTGCTTATGTTGCATTATAATGTTCATCAAGGGTTATGTTGCATTGAGTTTGGTTGACTTTGGTTGCACATAACTGGTGTTCCTCAATGGTTATGTCAAATTGTTCATGGTTCATCTCAGCTAAGTTATGTCAAATTGCTATGTTTCCTAATGTTTATGTTGCAATGCGAAATTAATCTTCTTAATATACACCTATCAAAATTCATTAAGGGTTATATTAGATTACCGAATTCCTCATGCTCAATCAAACTCTTAATATTGCAATGTCACATAATGTTCAACTTAACATCTTCATGTCATAGTGTAACATAATATTGAAATCAAACTCTTAATGATAGAATGTACGATAACATTGAACTCAACCTCTCCATTTCCTACTGTTAAATAATGTTTTCTATTGTCTACTTTAGACAACTTTGCTTGATTGTGGTTGAATTTTGTTGACTATAGGTGACAATTGTTGGATATGGTTTAAAATGGTTGATTAGATTTGACTAGATGGTTTACTATTCTTAACGATAGTTTACACTCGTTGATAATGGTTTACTATGATTGACAATGGTTGACTATTATTGAATTTGAATGGCAATGATTAAACGTGGCTCACCATGGTTAGATTTGAATGATTTCACAATGGGACATAACAATAAATTCAACCTCTAAATGTCACAATGTTACAAAATATTGAAATCAATGTATTCAAGTTAGAGTGATACATAATACTAAAGTCAACCTCTTAATGTTGCAATGTGACATAATATTGAACTCAAGCTCTTCATGTCACAATGTTACATAATGTTGAAAATGGTTTACTTTTGTTGACTTTGATTGATTAAGGTCGAGTTTCATTAATTATAGGTGACCATTATTAGCTATTGTTTGGTATGGTTTATAATGGTCGAGGATGGTTGATTTGAGTTGATTATGGTTTACTATTATTAACCTTAATTTATTTTAGTTGACAATGGTTTAATATGATGAGCAATGGTTGATTTTTTTCAACTTTTAATGATATTGATTAAATGTGGCTCACTATGGTTGAATGTGGGTAATATTTTTTTATTATAAATGATTATGGTTTTCTTTGGTTGTTTCATAATGTGACATAACATTAAAGTCAACCTCTTAATGTTGTAATTCCATAGAATATTGAACTCAACCTATTCATGTCACAATGCTACATAATATTGAATTCAACCTCTTAATATAACAATATGACATAATATTGAGCTCAACCTCTTCATGTCACAATGTTACATAATGTTAAATATGATATACTTTGGTCAATTTTGGTTGGCTATGGTTTATCCTATTGAATTTCATTGACTATATGTGACCATTGCTCACTGTCACTGGATATGGTTTACAATGGTTGAGGATGGTTGATTAGAGTTGGTTATAGTTTACTATAATTAACCATAGTTTAATTTGGTTGACAATGGTTGACTTTGAATTATATTAATTAAATATGGCTCACAATTGTTGACTTTGGATGATATTGATTAAATGTGGCTCATGATTGTTGAATGTGGATAAATTTGACACATTGTGACATAACATTGAAGTCAACCTCTTAATTTAACAATGTTACATAATATCAAAGTGAACTTCTTAATATCATAATATACATAATATTGAAATCAACCAAGATTTCACAATGTGGAATGATATTAAAGTCAACCTCTTAATGTCGCAGTGTCATAGAATATTCAACTCAACTTC
>ML801485.1:284797-305314 GCA_009831015.1 Picea engelmannii | reverse complement strand
CCCATGATCTAATTGTATCTGGCTGCAAATTTCTAAACCAGTCTTTGGTGTTCCCTTTCAAGGATTGAGAGAAGGTTCTCACACAAACATCGTCATGGTTAATCTCAAATAAATCTATGAAAATATCAAACCCTTGGATGTGCATTTCAGCTAACATGACATTAGTTTCTCCATCAAACACAGGTAGATATTCATGGTGATTTGGAGGGAAATCATGGAGGACATGGGGTAGTTTCAGGGGTATGTATCTATGTTCGGCCTTGGAGGACGTTGGAGTAGGAACTGGGGGAGAGATATCAGCCTTGGTTTTATGGGGTTTACTGACTTGGTCATGGTCATCACATGGAAAACTGTAAAACTCTTATCGAAATCATCGATACGGTGGGGGTATGCATGTGCAACTTTAAGAGGAGGATGAATGATTGAAATTGTTTCATGATCATCATTAGAATGCAGGAGGTAAAGAAAAATTTGTTTGGCATGTTCAAGGAAAAAGCAGGGGCAACCTATAACAAACAATAAAATGCCTTGGAAAAAATCCAATTTCAAGTACCTGTTTTCTTCCATAATGTATTTTCATGCCTCTGTCAAGGGATCTCATCTCTCAGTGGATTCTTTGAATTAAATTTGAAACTTGAGTGGAGTCACCAATAATGTTTTGGAATCTGGATTCTACATTAAGAATGGAGTCGCCACTGAAAATTCAAATTTATGGATTCTTCTACCAATGGAATCACCTTCAAATTGATTTTTGATGTGTGGAGTCGTCAGAGCAGGAATACATCCAAAATGTGCCTAAGTTTCTTCTATGCTAAGATCTTAGAACTCAACCATGTCATTCTTCTCACTTAAAATTTTTAATTTTGTTCCCGGCAACGGCGCCAGAATGTTATCACTTTGTAAATTTTGTCCGGCTAAATAAACAAACAACAAAGGTAACTGTTTCGACTTACTTTAGATCTAACACACTAGCCTTCTCAACTCAGAGAGGGCTCTCTCGTGTCACTGGGTATTTTTTGATAATTAGGCGGCTAGATTCGGTTTGTTTTGGGGTTTTTTATAAAATGGTTGGAGGAATGAAGATGACATTTGGGATATGGAGTCTAGAATAAGCAATGCATCGTCAAAATTGCGAACTATTAAGATGAAAAGGATAGATCAGGAAGTGAGTCTAGGTTTATATCTAAAAAAATTGCATGGCATCAGAAGAGAAAGGACACATAACAACATCAGAGCATTATATAAAAGAATTTTGAAATAGTTAGAAGAGATAAACATATTCTAAATTGTTAAACCAAGAGCATCAAATGATGAATTGTGGGCCTCTAATTCTCCAAATTAGACAGAAGAAAAACATGTAGGGAATAAAGGATCACATGAAACACATACTATGAAAAGAAAACAAGACCCATATCCCCGCTAGTTAGAATCTGTCTCATAAACAGTACAAAATCTGTTTCTACATTTATATGTTCATTATAGCCCCAAAAATTTACAAAGGTCTTCCTGCACAGAGAGTAGGTTCCTCTTTTTTCCATGCCTTTCTATATCCTCTAGATAATATATAGAGAGAGAAGGTTTCTTCATGGAATACAAAACGTTCAGACTTGTCATCGTTCTAAGATTAAAGATCAGTTACAAATGAGAAATGATTTATAATAACCTTTACCCTATTCTAGAGGTACCGTTAGGAACAATTTCATTGTATCTAGGTGCCATTTGTCCAAAACTTGATGGGATGTACTCATCTACACCTCAGAGTTTATTTTATCTTAGTGATCTCCTCTTTTGGAGTATCCAACCAGGTCGGTTGATTCTCTCCAACACTTTCATCCATTTTAGCTATGATTTATTTCTTTTGTCATTTGCTCTGTTTCTTTTTTACATTTCTCCTATTGATAATTAGATCCCTCGTGATGGGATTTAGCTTGACTTCCAATCCTGAGTCTGTAGCAGGTTCTATGTGGAATTTAGTTTCCAATATACACACAATTTCCCTTTCTTTCCTGCTCGTAGGTAAGTCTGCCATGTTTCCTGAATGACCGGTTTCACTGGATATAGCTTTCTCCATGTATCCCAATTTCGTAGACACCGAAATGTTCTTACATAAATTGGAGAGTTGAGCGAATTGGAGATTACTTCGCTTATGGATAAAATGATTCCTTCATACTTGAGTAACTATAGAGTCCCAATCATGAATCCCTGACAGGTACATTGATTTACCACACTTGGCCAATCCATTTCAGATGATTATCTTTCGATTTCATTATATGGCGGCATTCACTTGACATTATACGGTTATTAAGTACCGAATGAGTGAGATAGGGTGATTTAGACCAGCCGCCACCGGCACCCCATGAGTGTTTGACGGAACATGTGATATCGGGGCTTTGGAAAAAGTGGTTTTAGGCAACCTGCCTTTCCCCCCGACGTATCTCTAGAGGCTACGCACGTCCATATTAAAAACCACAATGGTTTCCCAGGTCTACCTTCATATGGTTAAGTCCCATGCAAGTTTACTGCGCGATATGGGCTCCAGCGGTTGATATGGTTCATTTTGTAATCAACGATCTGTCGAGTTATACCTTTTGTGCCTCCGCTAGATTTGTCTATACACCACCAGACATGTCTTGATCCTATAAATTATTAATTATCCAAACTATCAATCTTTTTTACGACGATGTAGCTTTTCTGAATTCTCGAGACTTGGATCTTGTCTAAAAATTGTCATGCCCAATAGAAAATGTGACAGTGCAATACCTCGCGGTAGTGATATTGGGTACGCCCTTTTGTACCCAGCCAAGTTGATAGGGGTTCAGGTGAGGTGTGGTTTGAAGTTGCAAATGTTGTACTAAGTCTTGGGAGATAAGATTCTTCTTGATTCCATTGTCCAAAATGAGAGTGGCGAGTTCATGTTTGATTTGATACTTATGAGTAAAGAGGGGAATGTTAGTGCGACCAAATTTAGGAGTATTCATGAAGATGAGGGAGGGTTCGAATTCGATGGGGTTGTCAAGAGAGATGATCTTTGGTTGATCAGTGGAAGTGACCTCTACAACCAATGTTTTATTGGTACATAAATTTCAAAGAGCACGATAGTTGGTAGAGATGTGTGATGGTCTTGTGAAAGGTGCACTATGTCGTCGTTTTGGGCAAAGAAGAAGCAATGTAAGATTGGGGATGGGAATTGATTGGATTGGAATATGAAGATCAAATTTAAGGAAAGAGAATATCAAGAGTGACCTTATGTTCCCCATCCAAGGCCCATAATAAGGCCTTGTTGAAGGAGGAGCAGTAAAAAAGATCAACTTCAATACGTATATTCATAAATAAATCTGAATTAAGTTTTACAAGTATTACCTCTTCACGATTGTTGATATGTAACTCGATGCACAATTTTCAGAAGATGTTGATGTAGCTTTGCACAGAATGGGTGGAGATTTTTAGTAGTTGCAACCATTTTGCGAGAAGATTGGAGATAGATAGGAGGGTAAAAATGCTCACATAAGACATGCCAAAAATCGTCCCAAGAACTGATGCGTCTCATTGCTGGGGTGGGTGGTGAACCAAGCTCAATGACCAATTTTGACTTCTCCAGGTGAGTGTCCCACCAAGTTTGAGCAATGCCTTCAAGTTGCAGGATGAATATTTGTAATTTATTATCTTCTTCCATCTTAGAATAAGTCTTGAAATATGTAGAGAGACTACATATCCAAGAATTGACAGTCTCACCTTTCATTTTCCCGACGAACTTTGAAAATTGGAAATGGGTGTCGAGATGCATAGGCACTGGAGTCCAACGTTGTTGGAGTCGAAGTAATTCATGTAGATCCAGTTCCAAGTCTTGAACTAGATGATACATGGTGGCACTGGAATCCTCACTAGATGTTTCTTTGTGTGGTGGCATGATTTTCATTCATGGAAGGGAGATCGTATCCACTCGACAGAAGATATGTGAACTTTCTATCAAATGTGAATTGCAAAGGGGCTATGAGAAGGAAGAATGAGGAGCCCTCAAGAGGGAACAAAGGACGTCTCATGCACGAAGATGCTGAAGAACCCTGAGAAGGGTGACTTGGAAGCTCTCAAAAGAGCATGGAGTTCCGAAACTGAAGATCACAAGAAAAAAATTCTTGTCTGAACCTTGCAGATGACTTCTCCATCTTTTCCTTCCTAAATGTGTGTATAATATTTCCCAAGGAAACAAATATGATACCAATTGACATACAATTGAGAGAGATAGGGTGCACCAGCAAACTTGGCGCACAACACAGAAGCTCAGCCAAAAAAAACACACAATACACAAAAAACAATTTTACCGCACAAAAGAAGATAATTTGATCACGAAAAAATTCATCAATCATTCCAAGAGATAGAGACGCCCTTCAATACTATGTAGGGATATTTCCTTCCTTTGCATTATTTGTAGTTACAATAAATATTGCTACTTTATTTTCTGGAGCGCCCTGTGCGCTAAGACCGACGAGAGTATTTTTTTGCAGCAATGGAATGACAACACCGAATAAATAAGGACTGAAAATACTGACCAAATAACTTATTTATTAATCGTCGTTCTCAACTATACTGGCGAAGTATTTTTACTAAAATATGGATTGACCAAAACTAACACAGACCAAAACTGACATAGTCAATATAAATTAGCAACGCCTTTCTCAATTGGACTGGCTATAGAATATTATAGTAGTAGTTAGTGACATAATGATAATTATCTTCTACTGATTGGAAAAGGAAGGTGGACTCCCTTCTTGGTGGCCCAATACTTCCTCTAAATTGAGGAGAGGCCTGTAAAATACAATATTAGGCATTGAAAGGAGTCAAGTTTTCTGCAGCAATGGAATGACAACACTGAATAAATAAGGACTGAAAATACTCACCAAATAACTTATTTATTAATCGTCGTTCTCAACTATACTGGCGAAGTATTTTTACTAAAATATGGATTGACCAAAACTAACACAGACCAAAACTGACATAGTCAATATAAATTAGCAACGCCTTTCTCAATTGGACTGGCTATAGAATATTATAGTAGTAGTTAGTGACATAATGCTAATTATCTTCTACTGATTGGAAAAGGAAGGTGGACTCCCTTCCTGGTGGCCCAATACTTCCTCTGAATTGAGGAGAGGCCTGTAAAATACAATATTAGGCATTGAAAGGAGTCAAGTGATGGTTTATATGTAGGGACTATAGGAATTCTAAGTTAAAATGAGGGGAAACTTTCAAAATCTATGTTTAGAGGGAGAAAATCACATATTTATCTCTCTCAAGTTAGGGTTGTGTCTAATGTAGTTAATAGGGAAATTATCCATCAATGGGGTTCTTAGAGCACTAAACACCATAGGGATTGTTGAACCATGAATTGTATTTCCTTTAATTTTGGGGGTTTGGAGAGCTATTCCAAAATAATGGATATTCTCAACCTTAACCTAATTCTTTTGCAAAAAACCATGTGTAAAGGAGGAAATATTGTGGAGTAAGATTTTTATGGATTGGAATTTTGTTTCTATAGATGCAAAGGGTAACTACGGAGGATTATTATTTGGTTGGATAACTTGGTCCTTTTTGGTCTCTAATAAATGGTCTATTGATTCAAGGTTGGGAATGGAGATTTATTTTGAGGAGATGGGAAGAGAGATTTTGATTCTAAACATCTATGACTCCTATGTTTATAGCATTATCTACTTGGTGAATCTATTAAAAAACTATTTATCGATAAAAATGAAATATAATTTTGGGGCAGATTTCAATTTACCTTTATCGAGCTTGGATATTTGGGGACCTAATGATTAGTTGGATAATTTGTTATAATTTCCTATGAGGTAACCATAGGACGTGGAATTTATTGACATAGGGCTTATGAAGCTAAAACCAACATGGAGGTATAAAAGGGTGGGGCTTGAAATTTTTTCCAAAAGATTAGATAGATTACTAGTGTCACAATCATTTGGGTAAGAAAATGTTACATTAAATCAATGGGTGAGTTTAGGGGGAGAATTCAATCACTTCCACGTGGTTATGGAGATGGATAAAGTGGGAAAGAGGCCATCTAGTTCTTTAAAATTCAATGCAATTTGGTGAGAAGAGGTTTATTTTTTTATAGATGGTAAAGGTCTTACAACCTTCTTTCACTAAAAATCTTCTTGAGTTGGATTCTATCCAATTATATTCTAATCTAAAAAATATCAAACAAACTATTATTGGTTGGGAACATGATAAAAATATCATGGATGGAAAATATTTATTGGATGCTGAAAAGAAATTGGAGATGTTAAATATTAATTTGATGGGGTTGGTTTTGTTTTGAAAGAGTCAATGTCTGAGGTTTCTATCCTTGAACATACAAGGAGTAAATTTCTTTATGAGAAATAAACTACCTAGGGTTCGAAAAGCTAGGCAATGTATCTATTCAAAGGGAATGAAAAATCTATTTTTTTCATCAATATGCTAACCACTAGAAAATCATAAATTCCATTTGGAAAATCATAGGAGAAGATGGTGTGGAGGTGAATAAGTTTGAGGATCTAGTGAGAGTTGGTATCTATCACTTTGGGAATATTTACAAAGAAGAAGAGAGGGTCTCTATTGTAGTGGTGGTAAAAATGAATTATTTTTTTCCAAGTTTTGTAAATCAAGCTGAGAATGAGGAGGTTTCAATGTATTAGGTTCAAACAATTCTTCATGGTTTTAAAAGAGTAAAGAGCCCAGGGCCTAATGGATCGTTGAAATAATTCTCTTTCGATTTCTTCTAACTAATCAAGGGGGATATTATTAAAGTCATTGAGGAAACAATATTACATGGGAGAGTGTTCAAAACCTTTAATGCTATTTTTATTTCCCCCATTGGAAAGAACAATAATCCCTATACATTTGAAGAGTTCATACCTATTTCTCTCTATAACAACATTTACAAGATTACTCCTAAGATAATTTCCATGAGGGTGAAAAGGATGCTTCCAATGTCAGTCTCAAGTGAACAATTTGGATTCTTGGAAGATAYGTAGATCCATGAGGCTATTGGGGTATCCCAAGAGGGATTACATTCAATCAAAACTAGATTTCTCAAAGTGGTGGCAGTAAAAATTGATAYTCCAAAAACATATGATAGGGTGAGTTGGATGTATTAGACATTGATGTTGATACACCTTAGTTTCTATCTTTCCTTTTCCAATTGGGTGATGAGAAATGTGTCATTKATTTCCTTTTCATTGTTGATTGATGGAGCTACCTCATAATTTTTTAGGTGTAATAAAGGTCTTAGATAGGGGTTCCCCTTGTCCCAACTCCTCTTTCTTATAGTAGCTAAAGTTGTTAAATTAGGGCATTAAATGTTGCAAAAATTTTAGGAAATTTCAAAGGTGTAAATATTGGGGCTTCTCTTTATCTATCCTATATATTATTCGTTGACGATAGTATGATTTTCTATAATGGAACTTATAGGGATATGGAGAAACTAAAGGAGACTATGTATCTATATTTTGTTTCTACATGGATGTTGGCTAATGTAAGGAAGTCCTGTATCACCCTTTTATGGATTGAGGATGAGGACAATGAATATTTTGTGAACATTTTCCATTTTAATTAGATTGAAATAGGTGAAAGGTTGAAATACCTAGGATACTTTGTAATCCTAATGCATATTTGAAGTAGGATTGGAATTGGTTGATTATTAAAGTGGAGAATAGAATATTATCTTGGTGTCACCATTGGATTTCAAGGAGAGATCAATTGGTCCTAGTTGAGGTGGTATTGGAAGGTATTTGATTTTTTTGGATGTCACTCTCCTAGATCCTAGAAGGTATTTGATTTTTTTGGATTCCAATCTACTTGTAGTGAGAGAAGGGGTATACCTTAGGTAAAATGGAAAAATATAGAGTTGTTCGAAAAGTCTTGGGTGAGTGGGGGTTAAAATATATCTTTTATTTTTCAAAGGATCTAGTAGACAAAACTGCTTGGAGAATGGTTCAAGAAAAAGGTTTGTGGTGCCATGTTGTACAAAAAAAGTATACATATAATGAAACTATTCAAGATTATATCATTAAGCCACACAAATATACACAAACAATTATTTGGAAAGAAATGGCCATGACATTCTCTTTAATATGAGAAGGTTTAGTGTGGAAGGTGGGGAATGAGACAAATGTTACATTAGGGGAGGACCAATATCTATGATATAGAGGGTTTTTAAATATAACACATGTATTTTTTTTTATCTTTATTTGACCTCCATATGGGGGGAAGGTGGCTTCTAGTGGAAATATTTGAACTCAGAGGTGAGGAGATTCAAATTTAGGGTAGGGGGAATTTTTGGACAGACTCAACTAAAGTCATGTAAGATTCATTAGGAAATATCATGTGGTCGTAGAGGAAAATATAGAAGTTTAAATGTTCATTAGATGAATAAACCATTAGGACATGTGAAATAGAGTTGGACCCAATAAATTCCCTTTAGGTAAGAGCTCTTAAGAGACTAGGAATCATCTTATTATGGAATTGTGTTTCTCTTTTCAATTTTGGGGAGACGTTTTATATTTGGTTTGTTGAATAAATTCCTGGAATGGGACTATAGTGAAGGAAAGGCTTAGAAACTAGTGTGGCAACTCATTAGTGAAACCATATGAATATTTGTTTCTGATTCTAGCATGGGGCATATTTCTGTCTGGAAATGCTAGTTCTTATGAGGACAACAAATCCTCCCTTTTCAATGTGTGTTCTAGTGTCTTATCATATTAAATATCTTTCCACATTTGATGTAGGACAAGGAACCTACAAAGATTGTGGTAGAGGTTGTGAATAGGGATAGAGCGTGGGTTTTTTTTATGGAGTTGCACATGGTGACCCATAGGTATGTGGGGCATGGTATGATATTTTTTTAATTATTTTCATTCTCTAAAGTTTAGAACTATCTTCGGGAACAAATAATTTTGGAGATCTTATAGAATTAACATTATTTCTTTTATTCGTTGATGAGAAAGGGGTGTCTCAACTTTAAGCATTTGGTGATTCTATGTAGGTGATATGATGGATGAAGAAAGAACAAAAATACATAAACTTTCTTCTACAACCTCTATTAGTAGTGTAATATACCTCTAATTTGACATAATTTTTTTTTTTTTAATGGTAGATTAATCTCCAAATTTTCATTTAATAAAGTTGTAGAACAGGATATTTAAAGTTTACCCTCACTACAGATTGGCATTCTATCTGTTACATGACAATAGTACTATGCTAAACTAATCATCATAATTTATATGATGGGTTGTCGAAAGGTTACAATACCTTTTCCACACATATACCTATTTTATAAATCATATTAATAATTATACATATACCCAACCACCTGTATACGATGTTCATTAGGATTCTTCATGTTGCGCACAAGTTTAAAACATTGCCGTGTCGTAATAGCATATTCATCAAACTATGTAAATGTCGAGAGTTATGACCTTGGTGTAATCTCGTATTAAGTCATGGTTAGTGATATTATTTTGTCAATGACCGAGTCGCTGAAACGTTTTCCCTTAAGGCTCAGACGTGGTCATAAAACTGGTAGTCATCCGACTTAAGGTTTTAAACCAGACAATTCTCAAGCAAAAATCCCTATGCAACTAACTCGTAACTAAAAGTCGTACCATCGATAGAGGACGTAGAAAGGTAAGCTAATTGAACGAATTAGTTTGTGAGTGAACAGTTACAACTGGACAGTCGCGAAGTGACTGTCATTAATCTTGTATCTTGGTTGCTAAGGGGAGGAAATGCATCTGTCAGAAAAGAATTAAGGCTCTATGCCTATGTTTAATAAGGGTCCTGCCACGCACCAGTTTTTATGGCTCTCCCACCTGGCCTTCCCTAATCCCAACGTGCCAACTTCGTCCTAGCACATGGTCCAACATACTTCACCATTTAATCTAGCAGTACACCCTTCACTTAGAGTTTAGGCGGGATCTTTCCTCGTCATTGTGACTCGAGAAAATAGTATCAGCTCCGTGGGTGGTTCTTTTGGATGAGGAAAAAAAAATGTACACTGGAGGTCGTTGATCAGCCTTCCAGTCGACCCGACCCATTTTCCTGGTAAGTTTTTCCTATTATGTAACCATAAACCAGAGTTGTAGAGATCTGGTGGTTCAAATCGGTGAAGGCCTTTTTACTTGTAGTTCTTATCACAAAGTTTTCATGTATTTCTTTTTGGTATACCGAGAATTTTCGGCACACTGTCTCCTCGCTCAAAGCTCAAAGACTTGTTGGTTTAGCCTCCTAGTAATTAGTTTAGGGTTTTCGGTATGCCCGAGGTTACACTACTCCACGCTCGTACTCGATGGTTATAGGATGAGACCAGGGTCGAATACATGCGAGTTTTTTTGTGTTAAACGGGTTACGGTACCATGTATGTGACGACTCTTTCACTCCCAACCTTTCCTTTGCGAAGGTTGAGTCCTCCCATTCGACATTCCATTCAGTACCTTAACTCGCCCTTTTCAATGGAGCCCGTAGCCATCACTTATTTGGTAATGAAAAAAAGTACTACTTAAGACATTCACGTCTAAATCCTGGAAATTCCTTACGGTATGTGTCCTTTGAATATTAAGGTTCTGTTAGTATTTCTATAAGGGTATTTCTTCTAACGAATAAAAGTTTGCATCGACAGTTTTTGTATTGATGGCGCTCACTGTTGCAAGGCAAACTCATAAGGGTCTGGTCCTGACATGCCCCATGATGACTGCTTGTTCTTATTACTCTCTGTAGTCTTTATTTGGGGAGGGTTTCAGAGTACAACGTTGGGGTAAGCTATTGGTTTGAGACCTGTCTTCGTCACAAATTGACTTATACTTGTCTATGTATTATGGAAGCCAATGCTATCATCTATTTTACTATGATTAAATCTGTTATTCACTGTAAGTGTACACTTTTGTTCTATTATAATTTTTTTGTTTTCGTTCAAAGCACTGGTATAATCATTAATGGTGGGCTTGGTTGATGCGAGGACCCATCAGAGACTTTTCGTGCACTCCTCCCATGGCCCGGATATCCATTCAGGAGACAAGCGCCAAGGAAATAAAATGATGAAACCGCCAAATCAAAAGTTAAGTATTCTCTGGTATATTCCGTTAATAATAATTATCACTTTTGTTGGTAATCTCTTATTTCTTGCAAGTAATTTACTGATTCTTGTGATTGATAATTCTTTCAGGATTTTGTACATGCAAGGACTTCGGAGCTTCCTCTTCGTCTGCGTTAAAAAAAGGTATTTGAGTTCCTTTTTCTATTAACCACTCATCAGGCCTAGCAAACATGGTTACAAATTTTAGTTTGTCGGCGTTCGATAAAGGCGCTTGGTTACCCATAAAGGCTTGGAAAGTTGGAAAATTTCCAACTGTAATCTTAAGTTTTAGGTTCAACAATCATGAGTAATGATAAATTGAAGGTTTTCCTATGGGAATTAATTTCCAGTTTAAATGAACATTGTAATGACTATTGTAATTAATCAAATTGTCTCACTGTTCGGATGTATCTTAGACTCGTACTTGGTCATTAAGGCTGTCATTTCAGTTTTTCTTTAAATCTCTGTATGACTCGAATTTTACAGTTATAAAAAGTTTCGACAAGATTATCTATAAATTGAAGGATTGTTTTCTTAAAACGATTTTCTTTCTTTTACTGAGACATTTCGTATTACCTCATTGAGTCTGTAGTATTCCTATTTTTCTTTTACTGCTGGAAGATTTTAGGATCGAGGTTTATCCGAGTCAAGTGTTAAGATATGACCTGTGGATGTTTTACTTATTTATATATAAATCGATATGTATAGACTTACAAATATATGTCCGCGTCTAACCTTTTGGACACTTTTACTGTGTGGGGTGATTCTATCTTGCTCGTAATAGTTTGTACTTTCAATTTTAGGCTGCGTATAACGAGATTTGATAAATGCATAATGTCATTTCTAATTCCCATTGTTGTAGAGGTTTATTTCTCATTCTAATGCATATTGTTTAGTTCCAGTGGGAATACATAAGAATATATGTGTATATATGTTTTACCTTGATCCTATTTACTTTCGAATTCATAGGTATATAATTAAAACTTCAAACCAAACTCACAGCAAAAATAACGACTTACAAGGGTATAAAGACCTATAGAAACACAATAATCCCGATTTGTCCTAACAAAAAAAAGAACAACTCTAGTATTCATTCAGAATTTAACTCAACCATAAATGTTGTTCAACATTAGATTCGTGAGGTATGCTATCAGATACATACATCATTCATTTGGACAGATTTCACCCAGGATTATTAAATCCATACCGAATTTAATAGTTGCACTACAACTGTGACTAAATCGTTCAACATAAAATGGTAAATAATTCGATTCAAATTTAATAAACACATCTCATTATATATAAGATCATTCACGTAGAGAGGTATAGGATACATATCTGAACCAGTTCGCGGGAAGGCAAAGGGAATAGCCATGTTCCTCCCAACCATAGAATAGGGTAGTCACAATCACTTGCCCAATTCACCCCCTAGCCTGACCATGAACCCATGAGGACGAACTTGGAAACTCTCCCTCCGCAATGTCCTTCAATTCCATCCCATTCCTCTTGCCTCACACTCAATTAGTAGTGTTCATAACAGAAAGGGGAAAATCCTTAGTCTCTTTCTCCCCAGCATACTTGGCAGCGTCTTTCTTCCTCACATATGCTATTTATCAATCCAAATCTTTTTGCCCAGGTCTTTTTTCCCTCGCTTGGGAATTTTCGCAGCTTTCTAAATCCCTGATTTTCAGGGGCTGCTAATGGCCAAATCTCTGATTTGCCACTTGTAACAATCAACCCAGAGGTAGTTCCAACATGTTCCCCACTCATGGAGTCATGGTCAGCTGATTTTAACATGGTTGTTCTATTTGTCCTCCTACAATCAATATAAATATTATGTTTTCATACAAGTGTCATAGTCAAATAGTTAATTGGGTCAAATAAAAGAAAAATAAGAATACTACAGACTCAACGAGGTAAATACAAAATGTCTCAGTAAAAGAAAAAAAATTATTTATGCTATCAAATACCACCTGTACACATCATCACAAATATAGTTTTATACCAAATGAAAATTTGAAATAAAAAAAAAGGCCATAATGGAAGCTCAAAAGAAGTAGGGAGAGTAGATATTTAATTAAAATATCTATTTTAAATTTTAATTTTAATTTATTTTAAGTAATTAAATAAATTTTTAAATAAATGTTTTTGAAAGTGCAAAAATCTAAAGAAAATTTTGCACCTAAAAATATTTCATCCTTTTCATCATATGATATATTTAAGTTAAGAATGGATTCACCTTAACTGTATTATATAGTTTTTTAAATGTAATGTAATGTATTACAATTTATTTTTAAAATATTAACATTGATATCTTAGCATATTAATACTGATATATTTATAGGGTAGTTACTTAATAGTTTCGAAGTGTAATATTTAAGTTGAAAGGCTTATACTATTGGAAATGGGCATATTTAATAATTTTTTAATTATAAATTTCAATAGTATGATTAGTAATTGAAGATGATGGCATATTCTTTGTGATCCTTCCAAATCAATGAATGAGATCTCATGTTCATAACTTTCTAGCATTTTTTAATGCTTGCTTTACCCTGTTTCTTTTTTCACATTTACTTAACATGATTTAGAAATTAGTGTGTTCATTTGATTTCAATGTTAATCTTTTCTCTTTTACATTACTATTAGATTTACATTTATGTCACATTTTCCATATCTCATGTACACCTACGGATGGAACCTGTCATTTGATTTCAATGTTAATCTTTTCTCTTTTACATTACTATTAGATTTACATTTATGTCACATTTTCCATATCTCAAGTACACCTACGGATGGAACCTCACATATTGACAAACCATTTCATATTCTCCATTCTTATTAAAGGAAATTGGGTACTCAAAATAAACTGTATCTTGGGCGACTGAACTTTGCACAAGAATTTCAAACCTTTTTCATCTTGTGTTGTTGTTTGCAGATCCACACTCCGTACACCCAGGTGTAGTTTCCACAACTTTTGTGTCAACGACGACCACTTATTCAGAAATATGATCAGTCGATACCTATATTCACCATCCTAGTAACCCTCTTTAACAATCTGACTTGCTTTCTTGATGGACTTTCGATTTGTTGCAAACATGCTCCAAGGAGTCTTCCCAACAACGACCATGTTCTCAAAAATTGTTTTGTACCAATCTTCAACGTTGTGCTTCGTTGAGATTATTTTGTGGATAACCCTATTATACAACGTGGCCTCTATGAGGAACTCAGAAACTTTGCTGAAGAAGAACACAATAATCAACACCAAGAAGAGAGATTTGATAAGTAAACTCTTACTCCATTTTGCCTGGGTAATCTTTTCAATCATATTGTCTTCAGATCCTTGGTTTTTGTTAGATTCTTTCACTTCCTTTTGTCTTATCCAATAATATTTTATTCCAGTTGCTTTGTCCAAAAATCCTCTATTAGAAAATGGATTTTTCTTGCTTCCTCTTTTAATTCTTCACGAATGTGTTTTGTCCAAAATTCCTCTTCCCAAAACTGCTTAAACCATCTCTTCACTTTATATCTTCCATAAAAATGTATGAAGGCAAGCGATCTCCAAACTATGACAAATCCAAACTATGACAAACCCTCCTACTAGGATGAAAACAACTTATTTTCAGAATAGCTATCATGAATCCTAACCAGGATTCGACACAGTAAGGGTTATGATTGGGAAGTGCACAATCAATCCAACTCGTGAACTTATAATGCAAACTATGACCACTAAGTTGGATAGGATATGCATCAAGCAAGGCCAACAAGAAGAAGATATAAATGGTGATCTCTCCCTTAAATTTTATTGATAGATTTTTTTCACGTTTTCTTGATGGGTTGTCTGTATTTTCATTTGTGACATATTCATAGGTATCATGTGTTTTTTTCAATTTGCATTGAGCCTTAGTAATGAACCTCCATCAAACTTAGATTCCATAAGGGTAAATAATTGCAAATACTGGAAGGAACAATCTAGAAAAGGAACTATGGAAAGAGGACATGTACAAAACTAGCAGTCACATAATTGTGGCTAACGAATTCAAATAAACATATTTTATTTACAAATCCTAACTCTAGCAAAAATCCTAATTAGAGTTTGAAAATGAAATAAGCATTCATCACCCACAATTATGTGGCCGTGCTAGTATTAAATCAATAAATTAAATTATTTTTTCCTATATCATTAATTGTTTTTAAATAGATAATTAAACTCATTATATTAAATCATTAATTATTTTTTAAGTATAATTAAACTCAATATATTAAATAATTTTATAATATAATATTATTGAAATTTTAATATTTTCTTTTATTTTGAATTACTTTGTATATAAAAACCTAAAAGTGTTATATAAAATTAATATAAAACAAATTATTTAAACGCTGATATTCAAATAGTTTATTTATGATGAATATTAATATTTTATTTCTTAGTATTTTGACCTAAATTAAAAAATGATATTGGAAAACTAAAAGAATAGATATTTAACTAAATCGAGTAATTACATCCCTTCCTTTCTAGAGAAAAGGCATTAATCATTTTTATTTTTTGGCTTCTCCTTTATTCTATTCCCATTTTTGGGATGTTCAACACGTCCACGTTTATTTGAACAAATCCGATATTCCTTACGATTCCTGTAATACCAAAATTGGTAAAAGATTTATTTTCTTTTGTTCCACTCTAACGTCAATTCTCTGTACATACAATGTCCAAATGTAGCAACGGCATCTACATTTCGTGAAAATTTTTGATCGATTGACGAGAGACATGGAGTGCTTAACTTAGACGTTGAATGATTTGAAATTTATCAATACTGTACGCATAGATTCATCTGAATCTTCGATTTATTTTAAGCATTCATATAAATTATAAAAGATCGAATATTTTTAATCACCAAAAGGGTGAATGAATAAACACACGGTGCTTCGATTCCTACCGCTAGGCAAACCAGACAACGATTATATATAACCACCAAAAAGGTKAATGAATAACCAAAGGGTTSTTTCGATTCCCAYMGCTAGGTAAACCAGACAACGATWTATATATTCTTTMCGTYTCCTGCTGTCCCAAAYGTGGAATTATATTTCTTTTGCTTCGGTGAYGATGAACATATGKACATGAATTTCAATAACAGAAATATTATATTCCGTGAATCTCTACTTTACCTAATGTCTGGAAATTCGAATATCTTTGCTTTTGCTTTTGTTGCGTTATGTCTCGTCCGAGCAGTATATATACAGAAATTAACATGTAGAATTCATCTGCTGAAATTGATATGTAGATTTCAGGATTGAATGTTCAATTGATTGATACAAACCTATAGGCTGCTCAACTAGAACCTCCTTTAGAGTTTTATTCTCATCAAATAATTAATCAATGACCAATGTGGAGATGCTGACTGATTTGAACCAGTGAGCAATGTGGAGATGCTCACTGATTTAGGTTTCTTGTTTCTTGGAAAGGCGCGTTCTTTGATTTTGGGGTTTTGGATACCGTGTTTCCCGGAAGAGCGCGTTCTTTGATGTTAGGGCTTTGGATACCTTGTTTCCCGGAAGAGCGCGTTCTTTGTATGAAGTACGCGAATAATAGGAGTAAATCATCAATAGCAAATCTTAAAGACGTGTATCATATTGTGACTGGAACCTTCCTCTGTATGTAAAAGATAGCTTGTAAGAATCAACCAAAGATTTTTACGTCGATAGGCGTCCCCCTATTGGAATTGATGAATTAATCAACCTTTTAATTACAAATTCTAATCTTAGGGTTAAGAATCAAAGATGCTAGCATATTCTTCGTTGTCGTCCCAAATCAATAAATGAGATTTAATTTCATAACTTCCTTGCATTTATGAAAGCCTACGTTTTCCTTGTTTACTTTTTCACATTTATTAAGGAATTACTACCCTAACCATTGATTGCCACGTTTAATTGATTAAGAAGGATTAAGATGTCAAGAACGCTTCGTTTCCACATTCATTATTTATCTCGGATTAATAGTGAACATGCTTTTATGAAGGTGAAGAGTTGGATGTGAAGCGTTTCAGGTGCGCCGTCATTTTTTACCAGGGCGGATGCTTATGTCCGCGTGGATGTGAATGATCATGTGGTTACATTTCACTCTGGCACTTGCGTGAAGGATATGAAGGGTCCTAATGATCCTGTGGTTACATTTCACTGTCCGCGTGGATGTGAATGATCATGTGGTTACATTTCACTCTGGCACTGCGTGAAGGATATGAAGGGTCCTAAAATGAAATGGTATGTGAAACGTTTTAAGGCGCGTCTGTGTGGTAATGATGGATGCTACTTTTAGCGTGCCTTTCAATTAACCTAATGCAAATGCCTCATTAACACATTTCAAGTATTTACAATGGATTAATTCCATCGATAAGATTGGCCATGCTCTCTCACACCTGAATCACACAGGAGGCATAGTTATGCTGGATGAGAGGTTTGGGTGGCTTTCCAGGGCCGAGGACGAATGGTTAGGTTATTTAAATATTGACTTCTTATATGAACTCGCTTAGGTTTATTACTGACTTCTTATATGAACTCGCTCAGGTTTATTTGTTGCTTCAACCTCATACTGCAAGTAATAATGTTTTGAAATTTAAATTTTAGGTTTCAACCTCATAGTGCAAGTAATAATGTTTTGAAATTTAAATTTTAGGTTTTTGAATTTTAGATTTTAAGGTTTTAACAGTTTGAATTGAGAATGTATTTATCAGATTCATTGATTAGATTTTTATTTGTAAGCTTATTGAGAATTATAATTGCTGAAATGAATATTGGAGGAAGCGGGGAGCTATTAGGTGAACTCTGATCCATATTGGTGCGGGCTTCCTCATGAAGAGATAGTTCCACAGGGATGGCTATGTATCTGCAGATTCAGATGACCCACTTTGGGGAGGTCACGAATGCTGCTGGAATTTCGCAAAGTTGCCTGCCCCTCAAGTACGTGAAAATCATGAAGAGAAGTCCTTAACTACGGTCTGCATACGAATAAACCAGTGGCCTCCTTTGAAAGTCTCACATACTTTTTGTTGGGGATGGAGAATGGAGAACTTCATGGTTGTCTACCAGACATCGCAACCCAATGAAAGTTGTCTCGCATGACCGACTGTCGTTGGCCATTGAATAAAATTTGAATTTGTACGACTCGCCTTAACAAATTCTGGGGACGGAGACTTATTTTTTTTTACATTTTATATGATATTTATGATGGTTTTAATGTAGTTGGTATCGTTGTTGCAGCAACTTTATGATGGTTTTAATGTAGTTGGTATCGTTGTTGCAACAACTTCAGTGAGCAACTATAACCATAAAATACCCATGTAATTGAATGAGTACTATAACCATCTGCCGCAGCAATCAATGCAGAAGGCTGTATATTGCTTCTTGATTTTATTGTGCCCAAATATCTTTTTAGGCTTGAATTTTTACATAGATTTTTTTTTTTTTTTTAATACTAAGCAGGGCATTTTTTTAACTGCCCGGGGATTTTACTCCTCGATAGCTATCATTGTTCACTAGCCGATATGACCGTCAATAGCAGACTGCTTACGCAAATTAAGCCAATTAGTGTCTGTGCATCTAAATAAAAGAAAATGCGTTACATGTGCCTTAGGGATCTTAAATTCGCACCGGAAGGCACCTTCAATATTTGTATAATTAAGTTGATTTGGAGGTCGGTGTTCCTGTTATGCCTTATGCATTCTATTAAAAAGACTTCAGGCTTTAGACTTTACATGATGTTAGGTTATGTTAAAAAGGCTTTCGAACTTTTTGGATTATTAGCGTTCAATTAAATTTTAATATATATTCTTTAATATGAAAACAAACTTTAATTATATTTTAAATTTTTTATATAAATTTAATATATAAAATTATAAATAACTGTTACTCTAAATTAATATAAATAAACTATAAATTTAATATATAGAAAGGTGTTACTCTAATGGTAACTGTTTTTCTCTGCGAAGAGGGTTACTCTGTAAGAGTTTCGTTGAGTAGAAATATTCTTTCATCGAAGGTTAGCCACAATGGAAAATATTTTTTCAACTTGAATGGAAAGGCTTCCATTTGGTGAGAAGACCTTAAGAATGTGAAAGGGATTCATGAAGAGGACCTATCTTGGGAACGGTTTGAGAAATACTTCAGGAAGGAGTATCTGTCGGAAAAATATTTTGATGAGAAGACTAAAGATTTATATGAATGGAAGATGGGACAAATAACCATAGAGGAATATGTCAAAAGATTCCTTGAGTTGTTGAGGTATGTACCTTACATAAAATAAGAAAAGGAAAAGGTGCAACAATTCATCAGTGGGTTACCTAAGACCTACCATAATATAATTGAGTTTGAGAAGTCAAAGACCCTAGAAGCCACTATCTGGAAGGCGAGATATTGTTATGAACAACTTGGGCCTCAGACAGAACCTCGCAAGGGCTGGAAGCAAAAGAATAGTTCGGGGTTCCAGAAAAAGGAGTTTAAATACCCAAGATATAAAAACTATAAGAAGGATTCAAGGATGAAAGCGTACACCAATATAATTTCCCCTCCTAGAGAGGGAATACACCTTTTGGATCAAACCCAGTAAAGACTGTAACCCAAATAAAGAACCCTTGAAATGTTGGGGTTGTGGAGAAGAACATCTACTGAGGGATTGTCTGCACAGACAACAAAACAATATGAGAATTTACAATGTCCAAGAAGCTATCACCGTCAATGACATGGCCAAGAGTATGCCACGAATTTATGCAGCCGTGGATAATAAACAAGTTGACCACCAATCTTCAGTGGTGGATATGGAAGGTATGATCGCCAACCATCTAGTATCTATTTTAATTGACCCTGGTTCTAATTTGAGTTATGTGGCCCCTCATACCATTGATAAGTGTAAATTATAGCCACATAAATATGCTAAGACATGGTTAGTACAGTTAGCTACTGGCACAAAAAGAAAAATAACGGAGGTCATACCAGCTTGCCAATTCACGGTGGATGGATTTCCCACCCAAGCTACCCTTAACATACTTCCCCTAGGATTGTATAACTTGTTGATTGGTATGGACTGGATAACTGCATATAAAACTAAGTTGGTTTTCTACCATAACACCTTAGAATGTGTAAATGAAGAAGGGAGAAAGATAACCCTCCAAGGGATTCAGAAACCTGTCTTAATGAGACGAATATCAACCCATCAAATGAAGAAGTATTGTATAAATGGATGTCCTCTATATGCAATACAAGTATGGGATGTTGGTTGTGGAGCCTGATTATCTTCCTGATGAAGAGGTCCTTTGCTTTCAGCCGTGTCTATACCCCATGAAGTATTTACACCCCAGAAGTATGTACACTCTTCCACGCGGGGGAGTGCAGAGGGGGGGTACCCCCTCTGC